>MJUU01012846.1:294670-320730 GCA_002080025.1 Modiolus philippinarum | reverse complement strand
TTGGCTGTTCTTCGAATGCACAGATATTACAAACAGATTACACTGCCCACGCCATCTCTGTGGGAGACCAAAGGGATTTAAAATAGAGTGAGCTGCAAATTTATTTTGACACGTAATATGAGAGTTAAGTATATTAATTAACCGAAATTTGAACATGGATTTGGTGGTGTAGTGGTTAGCGCAGCAGACTCTCAACCCTTAGTACATTGACAGAGGGGGTTCGAATCCCACTGGAATCAACAAAAAATTAATATTTAATATTAAAAGACTAGACTTAGACTTTTGCTTTGGTTTGATAGAAAAATACATTACAGGCAGATGACTCAAGCCTAAATGATTAATTTCATTTTTTTTAAACAGAAGTACCCAAAATTGCAGTTAATTTATCTTCTGCATATGGCCATTTCGACAACAAGTCTCATCAGTGCAGATAATATCAAAACAATTGGAAGACCGAATAAAAACGAAAAATTTCTGAGTGTCATTTTCAAAAAAAAAAAAAAAAAAAAAATGAAATATCCCCCATTTTGATGAGGTGCTCAGCATAGATCGGTCCATAACAAACCATAAAAACGAAGCACAAATAAGGGGTTTTCATCGGTACTCACTCTAATTCTTATTTTAAAGCAAAACAAGTACCATGGATTCTCTTAAACAAAGTGAAAGGGAATGCAGACTGTTAGTTAAATGAATAAATAAAATGTCTGTGAATTCAGTCAACGTGGAAACTTGTCCATCTCCCCGGATTTGCGAATATTTACGCTAATGCAGGGCCTAAAAATTAAAATATAACGGTATATAATCGTTATATAATCGTATATATATAATCGTCTAAGGGGCCCGACAAACCTGGACATCTTACTGAAAACTCTGGATAAGCATTATTTTGCTTATACGAGCCCTTAAAAATTAATTATATATTCGTCTAAGGTAAAGGGCAAACAGGGCGCCAGAAGTGAGAAATGATTAACGGATACACCATTCCACTGCGGAACTTGTGTGCCAATATGAGATTGACAATCAAAGTTAAAACATCGCAAACTTTCCTGATTTGAATAAACAATCATTCGAATTTGGATACTGCATATAGCTATTTCAACAACTTATGTCTCATCAGTGCATTTCATATCAAAACCTTTGGAAAATAATGATAGAAATTTAACGTCTTAACACATCAAGTGATCAGGCCAAAATGACAATGTAACAGTCACCTCTCTTTTTTGAGGAACTGTATTTCATCCCGTGTTGTTCCCAATGGGTTCAAAACATCTTTTCATCCCATTCATGAAATTCATTACAACCGGGATTTTCAAACCAACGTCGACCAAATTTCTTTAAATTTTTCGTTAGCAACCATGCGCCTAACCATTCAAGCAGTTCATACCAGCTTGAACGTTTACATCATAGCAAGGTTCTCATAAAAAATAAGCTGTTTTTTTTGTGTCACAAAATTATTGCCACTGGCATTATCGAACGGATCCGTGGTCTCAACAAGAACCTGTTCGATGTCCTTCTTTCTTGCAAACAGCACAAAATGCAACAGCTTATTCCCGATAGACCTATCGTTTCTTTTAGTAACAACATATTTTACTCAAACGAAGATGAGATAGAAGAAATCGGCTGCTGCGTACCAGACTCGGTAAGCCTATGTGCCTCTGAAAAGAGTCTTCTGTCTAAAGGTCTAAACTTCGTTCCGACCACCCCTTTTCCGGATTCATTCCAAAATGAAACGGACATTCAGCAATTTTTTCGGCGTCTTTTGCTTAAGGCATTCAATTTTTGGAAAAGATCAAGAGTCGGAACAGCCAGTTGAAAATTTCATTTCATTTTCTAAATTCCATCGTGCAAAATCAGATTTCACACCTAAAGCATCTTGGTTTCCTGTGTTGCAGGGTTACTTTAGGTCGTTTATCAGTCAAATTGACAATCTAAAATCCAAACCCCTAAAGAGGCATAACCTGACCCCAGAGGAACAGACTGCGCTTCGGCACATCAAAGCACGCACTGATATTGTTATCAAATCTGCAGACAAAGGAGGTGCCGTGGTCGCCTGGGATTCTCAGTGTTATGTCGCTGAAGAGAACTTTCAACTTTCGGATCCACATTTTCACAAAAAACTTAAATCAAACAACACGAAAGATAATCAGAAATTCATTAAAAATTTTATTAAAGCATCCATAGAAAAGCAGGATCTATCAGATGAAGCATATAAATTAGTTGTTTCTCAACCACGGACATAACGTTTTTATATGCTTCCCAAAATACATAAATTGGGGAATCCTTGTAGACCGATAGTCTCAGCCTGTAGTTGTCCTACTGAATACATTTCTGGCTTTCTCCATATACCAACATACATCAAGGACACTACATATGTTCTCACTATTCTTGCGTTTTTCCAGCCAGAAAAAGCTTAATTCAGACTATTTACTATGGATGTCACTGCCCTCTACACTAGCATCCCCAACAATGATGCTATGGTAGCTTTAAGACACTTTTCAGACAGAAGACCTAATCCTTATGTAAAAGCAGACATCATTCTTAGGCTTGCTGAGTTAGTCCTGACACTCAATACCTTTCAATTTGATGGGGATTTTTACAGTCAGTCTGGTGGCGTTGCGATGGGAACCAAAATGGGTCCAAGCTTTGCCTGTTTATTTGTCGGCTACCTTGAGGAAAAAATGCTCTCCGAATATATAGGACCCGTCCCAGAACTTTACAAAAGATACATTGATGATGTCTTTGGGGTGTGCTCAGACAGTGAAGATGAACTTAAGTCTTCCTCGTACCATACGGCCATCAAATACACTTTTAATACTGCCAACACTGTGAACAGAAAAAAGTACTGTCCATACCAGTGACAGTAACTGTCTAACTGTCATTAACTGGAAACGTCCTATAAAAACTGTGAAGACTAGAAAAGTACTGTTATTGATTGGGACAGTCCTTAACAGTAGTTTATAGACATACCCATGACTGCGACAAACTGTAAGACACTGTAACAGTAAATGAGTATTGACAGTCAGTAACAGTATTTACCTGTATTGTAAATAACTGTCCCCGCTTGTGACAGTACTTTTTTAACCGTTTAAGACTGTCATGCTTGTGATGAACTGTCCCTGATTGTGACAGTACTTATTTGGCCTATTATGGATTGTCATGTACTGTTACAGGTAATGACAGACGGTTATAGAATTTACTTGTACTGACATGCACTGTACTAAACTGTCACAGTCGATTTTAGGCCATTGCATTTGTGTGGTTAATTTTACTGTCTTGTCACAGGTAGAACATGTGAAGAAGTTGTCATTAAAGTGGATACCAATATATTTTTATTCGTAGGATATGGCAAAATTATATTTTTCTATAATGTACTGATTTAATAGAACAACACAGTTTTCATGGGTAAGCTATTTTCCCATGCCGTAGGAAAAATAAATAATAAAAAGGTTTACATGACACAGAAAGCTAGAAATTGTTTAAATATGAAAAATCCAATTGACATACAAGTGAAAATACGATCTAAAACAAGAATTCTCTGTTTTTCAATCTGATAAAAAAAATGCATTAAGCGATGTTTCAATATTAGCATCCATGAAAATGTGAAATTTTACAATTTGTTACGGACTCTTCCACATGTTTAAAGCTATTTTATTGCCAGAAGGCAATATCCAAATCACTTATCAGTTTACACTTTCTTATACACCAAGTCTGGCGTCCCATATAGCATTACTATTAATTTTTACACAAATTATTGTATTAATTTATAGATTATTCATCTAATTTTTTCATCATCTCAAATTTAAAACAAAAATCCCAGGCACTATGTTGTGTGCCATAGTAGACAGGGCGTACACACCCTCTTTAAATACTGTAAAACAAATTTTTAATTTTCCAATAACGAGGGTCCTCATGGGGGGTCCTAGGAATCAAATAATCATTAAATTTTTGCCTTGGTAATCAAATAATCATTCAATTTTTACCTTGGTAATCAAAAAATTTCTGGCTTAGTAATCAAAAAGTATATAAATACGCAAGATAATAATGAAATAATCATTAAATAAATGCCCTCGTAATCAAATAATCATTAAAAATGCCCTGGTAATCAGGTAATCAAGAAACTCATGACGGGCCTCAATATCTTAACAATAGTACACGAAAATGAAATATATATTAGAATTTTTATATTCAAAAATCATGTTACTTTTACATAATTTTCGAGATTAATAGTAACGGTTTCTAAAATCCATATTTTTATAACTTTACCAGTTAATTGAAAAATAAAAAAGTTAAACAAGGTAGTTTACTCGGTTGACAAATCTGGATGTTTCTCTAAACAGCAGGCCATAATTATATATTGTATAATTACTTAAATCATATCAAGTCAATATTTAACAATTCAAATCAAACTGTTTGATTATGTATTTAAAATAAAAAGTATTTATCAAATACCGAAATTCTTAAACTATGGTTAATATTCATTCTTGAAAATAAAGCTATCTAAAAAGAATAAAATGTTAGTTTCAAAACGATTTGAGGTCTAACTAAAAAATTCACATATTTAATTCAATAATATATGCATCTGAAAATATAATTAAAAACGATGTCTGATCTGAAGAATTCACATAATGTAATGCTAATTCTTATACGAAAATGAATTTTGCAATGTATGTTTCATCTTAAGAAAAAATCAAATATTTCGGCAATATACGTCTTATCCGAAGAATTCAAGTATTTCCGCAATTATGTTTCATCCAAAAATTTCAAATATTTTAGCCAAATATATTTCATCCCAAAAAAATTGAAATATTTCGACAGTATATGTTACATTCAAAGAATTCAAATATTTCGGCAATGTATGTCTTATCCGAAGAATTAAAATGTTTTGAGTCTAAACATGAAAATAAAGTCTAACTTTAGTTGAATATGACGCAAAATTTCAGAACTCCGCTGATATATCCACAATCATTTTCTTCTCGTATCTAATTCGTCTCTGTCCTCAAATAAATTTCTGAAACGAGTCAAAGTATGGAAACAGAGTCTGAAAGTTGAATTCGAAGCAAATTCCCCTTCTCATTACCGGTTGGGGGGGGGGGGGTTCGAGGCTGTATGGTATAGGGAATATGGACTGTTCAGTCAATATAAAACATTTATTTCACAGCACGGACGTATATTATTCACAGCAAACTTGCCACTCAAAGACAGAAGTGCAATGACAAAAAAGTTCCTGAGATTCACAAGGACAGTCAGTGCTCAACTCCCAACTATATTTAGTCTAAAGAGAGGTTTTTCCACTTTCACGTGAATTTATTTCATTCAGCATACCAATTTTGCAAATGCATTAAATCTTCTCCAAAAAATCATAAACAAATCATTTCTTATGTACACTATCATGATAAAATGAATTCAAATGCATTTTCATACTTTTAGATTGTAAAATTCATCCATCTAACTTGCCACTTGAATGCAATTTTGACACGGATTTTGTAAAAAACAAATGTAGGTTTTCGTTATAATTCGTTGTATAGGACCACCGGAACCAAACTAAACTGACTGCCATTTGGAATGGCAAATGTTAATACACTGGCAACGAAAAATTGGTTTTGTTACACGATGTACTTCGAGTAGTATTATATTAAAAAACTCTGTAAAATGACTTAAATCGACATAAAATGCTATTTATTGCCATGTTCGACTGCTAACATGTCAGAAAACATGCAAGTGTGTTATTTGTTATAGAATTTGCTACTAAGTTGATGGGGGAGTTTTTGTTAACGTGTTTTGGGCATTATCAGCTGGTTGTTTTTGGTGAAATAAATCAGTTGTTAACTGTTTTGGACCATTTAGTGTTTTCTGTTCTGTTGAATCATGTAAATAAAAAGCCCTATTTGCTGTTATCAATAAATTTCGTGTTCCGTGTTTGTAAATGTCCACTGTTTTAGGGAAATTGAAAGATTGTTAGCCTTTAAATGAACCCTCTGGTGTCCTCTTTTAAATCTCACAATTTCTCATTTACCAAAAAAATCGTTATGATAACTAGAAAAGAATAGTATTTAATCAGACACATTTAAATATATAATTTTTCTGACTAAAACTAGATAAAATGATCATGCAAATTCTGGTTCCCGTTCGGGCTAAAGGTTAAAGGCACCATCTTCAGTTCAATATTAAACACTATCTGTCAAGTGCGAATCGACGAGATCATTATTACAGTCAAGCAATATATGCGATTGTTGAAAAAAATCATTATTACTGTACAAACATTATTGATTTTATAACAGTTATTATCTCTTTATCGGGATTTCATCTATTGCCCCTGCCGGACTGACTAACACCGACTGTGACAAAACCGGACTTTTCACTGGCAGTGTGACGGGTGCCACATGTGGAGCAGATCATGCTTACCCTTCCGGAGCACCTGATGATACCTCAGTTTTTATAGGGGTTCACACTGCTAGTGCTTTAGTTTGTGCCGTTCTTGTTCATTTTTGTTTATTTGTTTTGTCTTTGTCATACTGTCTCAGTTCATGTTGCTGTGAATTGCCATGATTTTGGATTAATGATTATAGGATTTTCCCTTTCCTTGTTCTTGCTTCGGTATTCGTTTGCCGATGTATTGTTTAGACTAAAATAATGATCTCATTGATTTGCACTTTGCCGAAAGTCTTAAACCTATGCGAATTTTGCGTTTAATCCCTAGACTCAACGAATTTTTGCTATTAACAAAATATATGTGCAAATTATTAATATTATGCATGCAAAGCAACTATTATTTCTTTCTAATTAAACATTTTCTCAAATTTGTAGAAAATCTTGTAAATATTTTGGCAGTTGGATATTTTAGGGCATATGTGCGATCTGTTTGAATGATTTTGCCTCTTTTATATTCTTTACCACTAATATCTCATTCAATCACTGATGCTACTTGCAATCAATAGTGGCTGTATGAATAATCAAAACAGTTATATGGAGACAATGTTTGATGAAGAATCAACAAACGTATAACTGAGGGTTTAACGTAAAATTGGGTACTAATGAACACAGGCTGGAGCCCGGAGGCCTGGTGTTGTCGCAATATCCTGTTGATGCACAGTAAAACATGTTAAATATTTTCAATGGTCCTTTGCACTGCCCAATAATTTATTTATATATTTATTTGAAATTTACATTCATATTAAATCAGGCAAATACAACATATTTATAACACAACATCATATAAATGTCTCTGAAACTGATATATTTTAGCTTAAAATAACCAATATTATAGATATACGTCCTTGAAATAACACAGAGTTGAACTGGAATATAATTTAGACTCTTTAAAATTTTGACTGGTCACGGTAGATGCCACTTAAATTCTAATGATTTACGTCTGTTAATCTCATTGATTTTACTGTCTAAGAAGAAATGGCATTCATCCTCGATTTAATTGTATTCTTGACACAATCTTTTTCCTCTCGGTATTTTTTTTGAAACGACATAGTCACTCATACAAAATTTTGATAAAATTTTGAAGTGATATATTGCGAAATTACGGATGTTTAGTGTTGCTTAATTTATTCACTCAAAAATAGGTAGATTTTGTACATTTGATCCATAGAATCAGTGCCATATTATACTCTTTTTGAAAAAATAAATATTTGGGACTGTAGAGTTGTTATTTTTAATAGAAAAAGATAGTGTATCATAGAAAACTATGCTATAAACTATATGACTTAAATTCTCATGCCAAATTGTATGAAAATAAAGCAAAGAATTACAATGGCCTAAAATCGGCTGTTACAGTTCATGACAGTGCAAGTCAGTAGTGTAATTTCCACAAACGCCTGTCATTATCTGTAACAGTTAATGACAGTTCGTAATAGGCCAAATAAATGCTGTCACAATCGAGGACAGTCTATCACAATTATGTCAGTTTTTAATGGTTAAAAGCGGGGACAGTTATTTACAATACAGGTAAAAACTGTCATTTACTGTCATGCACTGTTACAGTGCAATACAGTTATTTGCAATCAAACATATGTCTATAAACTACTGTTAAAGCTTGTCCCAATCCATAACAGCACTTCATTGGCATTCGGCAGTTGTTTATAGGACGCTTACAGTTTATGACAGTAAGAAAAAGACCCTGGTATGGACAGTACTTTTTTCTGTTCATAGTGCAAAGATAGTCTCTCTTTTCTCGACATTAATTGTTCCAAAAAGAATGGGCAAATTTCCACCTTTGTATTTTACAAACCGACAGACGCCCACTGTTACTTAAATTATGGGTCTTGTCATCCTAAGTCATGCAAAGATGCAATTCCAAAGTCGCAATTTTTACGACTTCGTCGGATTTGTAGCGATGAGCAGGACATCAAGACTCTGGATCATTAGGATATAGATCCAGAGGATCCATGGATCATTAGGATAAAAAAGCATGGATGTAGCGTTGCTCGACAATTAGCAATGAATTCCGCTCAAACCGGTGCTAGAGGCCGTCTTGAACTTGCTATGAGGTATCAGTAAAGCTCATTGTTGAAGGCCTCATGTCGACTTCAAGATGAAGAACAACAATAAAAGCGTTGTTCCATTGCTTATTTACCATGTATTTGTAGAGACTTTGTCTCATTTGCATTTACTCCATATCCCTTCATTGATAATCTCAATGTAACAGAATGAAATCTTTTTTTGTTAAGATAGGCTACCCAAGCAAAGTTTTGGATCGAGCTATGATTTCAGTTTCCCGAATGACCAGATCTGAGGCTATGGAGAAGAGGGTGAGAAATACCGACGACCGTGTGCCGTTGGTTCTCACATACCACCCTCATAACGAAGCCATCAAAAACATTTTGATCCGTTACTTTAAATCAATAATTCTCAAGGACGAACACATGTCAGCAGTTTTCCAGGATTCGCCTCCGAGTGCGGCCTTCAGAAAAGGGAAGAGTCTAAAACAGCGCCTTGTCACTAGCTCTTTCAAGAGTGCTACTCCTCAAATTCCCTGTGAATTCAAGGACACTAGAAAATGTAAACGATCTCGCTGTCTGACTTGTAATTTCACTTGGGAAACAGATGAAGTAGTAGGACCGGCTAACGTCTTCAAACTAAAAAATGGTTTCACCTGCACTACTAAAAACGTAGTGTATGCTGTTGGTTGCAAACTATGCCATATGATACACTTTCAGTTTGAACAATGTGAATAGCACGAGTATAAATACTGTTTATATTTCAACTCTATCCGAGTCTTTCTCAAAACAACATATAATATAATAAAACAATCAACTATTTACAAAAAACTACACTACAAAACTTAATTTAATCAGTAAACTACATGTCGGAGACTGAAGGCGTGACCTCAATTAAAGTGATGTGAATTTTTTTTTTTTTGTTTGTTGTTGTCTGTACATAATTTTTTATAGCAAAAATTTCTATTTTTGCACTAAGGCATTTATTGATCTATAGTCCTGATATTAAGACTGGGTTTTAAACGATCAATCCAGTAGCTTTCTTTAGATCTTCTCTGGTTTACATTCCACGATCTATTTTGATCTATTGCGATGACTTGCATATTTTGCCAGTTCTGATTCTGAGTAATTAAATGGATTACAGTGGCCTGGTACTGATCTTTGTTTTCGATATGGTTACGGTGCAAGTTAATGCAAAGATTGAGCGCATTCCCTGCCTCACCAACATATTGTTCTTTACAGACAGAACATGTGACCAGATAGATGACATTTGGCGATTTACATGATGATTCTCCAAAGATTTTGAAAATATCACCGGTAGCTGTACTTTGAAAACTTTCAGTCGTGGAACTATATTTACACAATTTACAACGTCTATCCGACATGTTGTAAACTGGCCTTTCTCGTCTGATGGTAGTTTAGCTCTGACGAGGATGTCTTTCAGGTTCTTACGTCGGCGAAAAGATACAAGTTGGGGTTCAGGGAAGAGGGCTTTTATTTTGGGTGACGTATGGAGAACAGGCATACATTCTCGGGATATTTCTGACAGGTGTGGCAACTTGGGATGGAAGGTAGTTACCCACGGAATACGAGAATTTTTCTTCTTCTTGTCTCGATATTGTAATAATTGAGTTCGACCAATTGATGACACTTTTTGAATTGTTTTTCATCATCTTTTTCTTTATAGCCTCTGTTAACAAGATGTTGTTTAAGTTCTTTGCTCCTTTGTTTAAATGTCTGTTCTTGTGAGCAGATAAGGCGTATTCGAGTTGAAAGACCATACGGTACCGCATTTATGCAATGTCTTGCATGACAACTACTAGGGAGCAAATAAGCATGTGGATCTGTTGGTTTAGTATGCAAGTCAAAATCAATTTAGCCATCGACAAGTGTAGATGTTGTATCGAGAAATGTATTCGATGTTTCTGAGATGTTTCCGGTGAACTTGATGGACGAGTGGTAATTATTAATAAATTCAATGAATTCATCCAGGTTAGATCTTGTGTCTGTCCATTTCATTTCAATGTCATCAATCAAGCGCGGCCAGCTATATGGTTTTTATGGTGCATCGTGTAACATGCGCTGTTCCAAATCCCCCATGAAAATATTTGCGTTTGATGGTGCTAATCTTGTACTTATTGCAGTCCCATTAACTTGAAGAAAATTCTCGTTATCGAAAACGAAGTTGTTACGTGTAACAACTTAACTCAAAAGCTTGACCAGAGATTCAGTGGAAGGTGATTTTATAGTTCTACTATCCCATACTTTACGACAGGCCTCGATTCCTTCATCATGAGGTATGTTGGCGTATAATGAGGTCGATTCTAAAGTAACCAAAATTGTGTTGGGTGGAAGGTCTACAGAGGGTGTTTTTCATGACAACTACAGTAGAACTCTTGTCTGTCTTTTTGATAACAATATCCTCTCTCTTTTCTAAATTACGGAGTGCTTGTTTTTCGCATTTGAATTTTGAATTTGTGAGATATTTAATTTGATTTAAACAATATGTTTCCATCAATAGAGTTAACGGCTCACTCTATTTTACATCCCTTTGGTCTCCCACAGAGATGGCGTGGGCAGTGTAATCTGTCTGTAATATCTGTGCAACCGTCTATTTTTCTTTTTTGAATGTTGTTTAACGGGTTCCGTTAACTCTATTGATGGAAATATATTTTCGATTTTATCTCTAGAAAGCTTGCGTTGCTCTTTTGAAAGATCATTGTTTAAATCAAATTAAATATCTCACAAATTTAATTTTCAGGAAGAAGGACCTCCTCAGGAATTCATGTTTACCGTCTGAATACTCAACCTATATGGACAAATTATCCTATTTTCTCAAAAAGCATGAAACACAATTGCTAAATAAACGGCAACGCAAGTTTTCTAGAGATAAAATCGAAAATATATTTCCATCAATATAGGTAACGGAATCCGTTAAACAACATTCAAAAAAGAAAAATAGACGGTTTCAGAAAAGACCACAAATTGAAAATAATGATAGGTCTACGGTCTTAAACTTGTCTGCCAATCCTCTTTCCGTTGCCGAAGAATCTATTTTATCAAAAGGGCTTGGTTTTTGTCCAACCCCAAGCCATCTAAATGTTAAACAATTCAAAGATGACATGCATGCTTTTTTTCAGACGTCTGCGGTTAAAAGAATATTTTGAAAGAAAACGGGAGGAAGAAGGTATATCTGAGCATTCAGATTCAGACTCAGAGCCTGATTTCTACAACAAACTCTCAAAACACGCTTTTTATAAACAATTTAAAAATGACCCAGCAAAGAAATACAGCGAAGAAATTGTAACAACACTCAAATCAATGTCCAAAAACGAAGAAATAGATCAGGAAACTTTTGAAGGTCTTCTTCCTGAAAATCCTAGAGCTGGTTTATTTTATCTCCTCCCCAAAATACACAGAGAAGGAAATCC
Source organism: Modiolus philippinarum (assembly GCA_002080025.1). Classification (NCBI taxonomy): domain Eukaryota; kingdom Metazoa; phylum Mollusca; class Bivalvia; order Mytilida; family Modiolidae; genus Modiolus; species Modiolus philippinarum. The sequence continues at coordinate 308,855 of MJUU01012846.1, read as the reverse complement.
CGGCCGACCAATAGTCAACTGTATTGGTCATCCCACAGAATTTTTTTTTTATTTATTTATTTATAGCGAAAAAATATATCCACACGCGAATTATATATATATATATATATATATATATATATATATATATATATATGTACAAATAAAAAACACGTTTACAGCATAACTAAATTTACTGTTTATGTGTTATTACTCCCCTTTGGGTCGTTGTCTCTTTGACACATTCCCCGTTTCCCTTCTTTTTCCTATATATATATAATGTCTATAGGTCTTGTTTACTAAGTGTTGGATCAATAAAACACAATTTAATCGATACAATTACAAATTAAAAAAAGAAATATAAATGTTTATGTCTTATAATTATCACAACACTAAAATGTTCTATTTTCATACAACAAAAACTTTAAAATAAAACGCGACGTTCGGATCACAAAGAACTTTTCTCAAGCGAATGATGATGGCGTCTGAATATTAAATCTGACACTAATCTTCTTATCTCAAAAATGGTTTGTCGTAGACCAGAGGTCTGTGATTGTATTCGCCGGCCCATGATTCAGACTTGTCTGATACGAAAACATCACCTTGAATTTTTCAGAAATTAACTGTCTATCAAAATTGTAACCCCTTAAAATACTGAGGTTTTATTCCGTATATGGCACTCGGTGGCTGTCCGTGGTACTGAATTTGGCCTCCTATTTCGATATTTTTGACTATGAATATTTTTTGGACTATGTTTGGGTAATGGCTATCCTTATAATTTGATTTTAATGCTTCTGGTGAAAGGTTACTCCTTCAAACACGGGTACAGCATAACGAAATTTACCGTTTAATATGCAACTTGGGTATTGATTGTATTCTGAAACCATTTGGCCGATGCCACCTCTGGTGGACAAGAGTTTCCCGAAGGTATTCACCAGTACAATAGTTAGACTTATAATGAGTCCGAAATACATTATACGTTAAAGTACAAATAAAAAACACGTTTACAGCATAACTAAATTTACTGTTTATTATGCAAATTTGGTATTAATTGTATTTTGTGTTTCTTTTCTTTGAGCTAATTGTTCATTTTAGATTTTTCCATAGTGAATTTGTCAATGCTTATGTTTTTGCATATCCATTAGAGCAGTAGCATGATTTAAATTGTGTGCACATTTATGTTTGCATCTTTTAATCTTCACAGATACTATAGATTCGTAGAACATATTCCTTTGAGATCAGATCTCATACAAGTCCGAAATCATCTAATTGACATGAAAAGCACTTGAGAGTTACTGCGTTATATATTGATGGATATAAAATGATAACTTCAAAAACATAATTTTCGTCTATTTGTTTATCTATTGTACACAACATATATTTTTAAACTTTGCATTTCATCTTTCAGAATCTTATACGTGCCCGGGATTATATCGATGTCACAATTCAACAACATGTTTGTTAGAAAATGAAGTTTGTGATGGAGTTTTACACTGCGCACGAGGAGACGATGAAATTTATTGTAATAGCACATGTCCCAGTTCTTGTACCTGTGATGGTCTCGTTTATTCATGTTTACACGATAAAATGGATATGGTTTTTGAGCTGATTCCTGCAAAAGCTCGCAGAGTTGCAAGTATTCATTCGAGATTTTCTAACAACACCCTAACAGTTGGATATTTTCCTTATTTAGTTGACTTGATATTATCAAACTGTTACATTGAGACTGTAACTCCAGGTATATTTACACATCTGCAGAACCTTATGACTTTAGATCTGAGATTTAACAAAATTGAAATGTTTTTATCAAAAGCATTTGAAGGGCTTTCTAAGCTAACAACTCTGCTTCTTACTGGAAATGATATTCTACAGGATCTCGAGCCGGAAGCTTTTTTGTTTTTACATCGTCTGAATGCATTACATATTACTGGAACAAATATCTGGCAACTTAACGCAGGGGTATTTCGGGGATTGAAAATGGTCCATACACTCAATATCAGTCATAATAGATTGAGTGTTATAGAACAGGGTTCGTTTGAAGGTTTAGACGACCTTCAAGTTATTGATATGACGTATAATGATGTACAAGAGTTTTCTATTGGAATATTTTCAGATCTTCCTACACTAAAACATATGATGACAGATTCATATGTATTTTGTTGTTTAAAACCCGATACGGTACAAACAAGGAATTGTCTGCCTCAACAAGATGCATTTTCTTCTTGTTCTGACCTCATCAGATACGGTGCCTTACGGGTATGTCTTTGGGTTGTTAATATAGCATCATTGTTAGGTAATACAGCTGTTATAATATATCGCCTAGCATACGACAGAAAATTACTTACCAGGAAAACACATGACTTTTTTGTATTTAACCTTAGTATATCAGATTTATTAACAGGCATCTACTTGAATATAATAGCGATTGCAGATATACAGTACATGGGAAGTTACGTCTTAAGAGATAGGTCCTGGCGTGATAGTGCAACTTGTAATACTGCAGGAGTTTTAGCAGCTATTTCAAGTGAGGCATCAGTCAATTTTCTTTTGCTTATCACAACTGACAGACTCCTTGTTGTGAAGTATCCATTTGGGGATCGGAGAATTTCAATGAGAAAAGCTAAAATATTGGTTTCCATTACTTGGATTGTCGTAACAGCGGTTGCAATTTTACCATTGATAATGACGAGCTATTTCTCGTCCAGTTTCTACACGAAGGTGTCTGTTTGCTTGGCACTTCCTTTTACCGGAACCAAATCAGATGGATGGGAATTTGCATCTTCAATATTCGTATTTTACAACATGGCGGCATTCTCTGTAATAGTTTTCTGCCAGTTTATGATCTTCAGAGAGGTCAGTAGCAGCCGACGTATATTGCCTACAAAATCCAAAAATGATATGAGGCTGGCACGAAAACTGTTCTTGGTTGTGATTACGGACTTTTTATGCTGGTTCCCAATAGGAATATTGGGTAAGAGTAATATACACTTATTGATAAGTAAAATCTATTTATATATTTTTTGTACTACATTATCTTTTCTCGCCATTATTCTTTACTTTATCTTATTATCATCATTTCTTCTGTGTAAAAAACATACACATACATTTTTTCCACAAAAATCTGAACTGCCGATTTCAAATATTAATGTTTAACAGGTTACCAGTAATCTACAAGTTTAGAATCCATTGTCATTACATCTTTTGTGTCGCCTACATCTAGTGTATAACGCCACACATTGCTAATGCCATTCGTCATCTTTCTGTCCTAACGTCTGTCTGTTCGTTTTCCATACCGTCAGTCTGTATGACATTGATATGAAAACTCTTTCTGCATCTCCTTATAAATCGCTTGGTACACTTCAACCCAAAGTTCAGGAATTCTTAGGTATACAGTTCGATGGCTCGAACACCTAAGGGACCGATGAAAACAGTTCGAGAAAAATTGTTTTTCGAGATATCGAGGTCGAACTATGTTTAAATTTGAACCAAGGGACCAATAAATGGGTGTGAGGCATCCATGGTTGTCGGGGTATTGCAGTTCGAGCCATCGAAGTCCTACTGTATATTGTATTTGTGTATCATTTTTCTGTTCCCAGATTTTAGAACTATAAATGTCATTTTATTTTTGCAATCTGAAGGGTGTTCTCTATGTCTTCATCACATGTCTTTTGTAAATCCCCTACTGAATTCTCAACCAAATTTCTTAGAATGAGTATAAAAAATACACAATGAAAGAACATTGAATAAATTGACATAAGACAAAAAATAAAATACCGAAGTTACTGTGAATTTAGTGTCTGCATATGCGCATTTCGACAATTAATGACTCTTCAGTGCAGTTCAAATCAAAACATTTGGATATTATTGAACCAAAATATGTGCTGATAGACAACAAACTACAAATGAGATCTAAATAGTAAAGCCAACATCAGCGAAGGAGAGAGCTATGCAAGAGAGACATACTCCTTAAGTTTTGACAAAATTTTCTTTAATAAAGATATTGCAAGTTTTCAAATAAAATCGGTTTTTGCGCCAGCATCTTAGTATATTATAAACAAAGTACATGCATATTGTAGATTTTAACCATAAAATCGAATTTCTTCTATATTTATTCTTTCGAATAGTGTGCTATCATTTGAATTTTTAATATTCATCTACTTAAGTTTTTGGTTACGTATCCATAATCATTGACCCCGCTAAAACGCATGGTAATTTGAAACATAGTTACAGGAACGCTTTTATATATATTGTAGATGTTCACAATGTATTTTGTTCTACCTTTTTTTCAATATTTACATGATGTGATTGACTTTTTCATTTAAGTTTACTAGAACCTAAGGGATACGAATCCATTATCTTCATACACATTCAAACCTATTGTGGACTGGATTCCTATGCTGCACAAAAAATCCAAACAAAAATCGTTTTATTTCGGTTTCGAGTAATTGTTTTACCACAGACCTATCTATCCATTTAACCAGTGCACATACTTGACGTATAAAGGAGTTAGCAATAAAAGACTGTGAAAAAATATCAAAACTCTGGTGATTATGATTTTTCTACACTATATAAGATCTTTTCTGCATAATTTGATTAAATCCAAAATGGACCAACTTATTAAATAATTATTTAAATTTTCTGCCCTTCAATTAATTTGTTATACCAAAAAAAAAAGGAATTCTTCTCCAATTCTACTTACAACAACAATTGCTCCTGGAGATGTCCATGTTGTGCTAATATGATAAAGTCACTGAATTACTAGCTAGACAATATTCATGATCGTTTTGGCACCATCGTTTATCAACAGGTCTTTGAAATTCTAATAGGTTCGAATTGTGCACATCTCATTGTAGATTTTTTCTGTTCTATTTTGAACGGGACTGCATGAACAAGTACAAAATAGAACCATTCAAAACAGTGATAAGCCTATTTCAATTCTCAATGATAACAGCAGGTACAGATGGGTGCAGACGCAACGTTCCAAAAAGTGCACTTAAAGTGAACTTGAAGTTCACTTTTCAAGTGCACTTCGCGTTCTCTTAGCTGTCGCGAAGTTCACTCTTTTGGAATAGGTAGCTATTCCGTGACAGGTATTATCGCGTTCACTAGTGAACTTCAAGTGCACTTGAAAGCTGTCGCGAGGATCACTACTTAAAACGAGGTTATCTTATATATATATATAGTTAGATCGAATTTTAAGCGATATCCGAGGGAATGAAAATATATTTCCACGTAGCGTTCTTTTGGATAGGCAAATGCGAAAAAAATACCCATGCAGTTATGTATAAAATATTGTTCAATATAAAACATGTCAGATAATATTTTCCCGCTACAAAAATGAATATGGACGTGTATACTAAATCTTTATAAATGACCAAAATAATTCATTTAAAAAAAAAAATTACTTATTATATCCTTTGAAGAAGTTTTATATGTTACGACATAGCTTTTTGTAAATCTTTATATAAATATGTTTGAGAAAGTTAGGTTTTCATTATATGGTTTATACTAAATCTTTACAAATAACCAAAATAATTCATTATTTAAAATATTTTACTTTATCACATCTTTTCAAAGAAGTTTTATATAAGGTAATTTTGGGATAAATACATGCGACAATTGAAATAAGCACCAACAAATATTATCTCCAACTTTTGGATTCATTTTTGACAAAAGATGCATAAATTTGGTATCGCGAGAAAGGAAAACAGCTAAACTGCAAAATATTTCAGCCTGTCAGGCGATTTTGGGAAAAATATATATAAATGTTGTATCGTGACAATTGAAATAAACACCGACACATAATATCTCCCACTTTTGAGGTCATTTTTAACAAAAGATGTATAAATTTGGTATAGCGAGAAAGGAAAAAAGCTGAAATTCAAAATATTTTCAATTTTATCAGGTAATTTTGGGAAAAATACATATAAATGTTGTGTTGCGACAATTGAAATAAGCACCGACATATAATATCTCCCACTTCTGAGGTCATTTTTGACAAAAGATGTATAAATTTGGCATCGCGAGAAAGGAAAAAAGCTGAAATGCAAAATATTTCAATCTTATAAGTTATTTTTGGGAAAAATACATATAAATGTTGTGTTGCGACAATTGAAATAAGCACCGATATATAATATCTCCAACTTCTGGGTTCATTTTTGACAAATGATGTATAAATTTGGTATTGCAAGAAAGGAAAAAAGCTGAAATGCAAAATATTTCAATCTTATATGTTATTTTTGGGAAAAATACATATAAATGTTGTGTCGCGACAATTGAAATAAGCACCGATATATAATATCTCCAAATTCTGGGGTCATTTTTGACAAATGATGTATAAATTTGGTATCGCGAGAAAGGAAAAAAGCTGAAATGCAAAATATTTCAATCTTATAAGTTATTTTTGGGAAAAATACATATAAATGTTGTGTCGTGACAATTGAAATAAGCACCGACATATAATATCTCCCACTTCTGAGGTCATTTTTGACAAAAGATGTATAAATTTGGTATCGCAAGAAAGGAAAAAAGCTGAAATACACAATATTTCAATCCTATAAGGTAATTTTGGGAAAAATACATATAAATGTTGTGTCGCAACAATTGAAATAAGCACTGACATATAATATCTCCCACTTCTGAGGTCATTTTTGACAAAAGATGTATAAATTTGGTATCGCGAGAAAGGAAAAAAGCTGATATGCAAAATATTTCAATCTTATAAGATAATTTTGGGAAAAATACATATAAATGTTGTGTCGCGACAATTGAAATAAGCACCGACATATAATATCTCCCACTTCTGAGGTAATTTTTGACAAAAGATGTATACATTTGGCATCGCGAGAAAGGAAAAAGCTGAAATGCAAAATATTTCAATCTTATTAGGTAATTTTGGGAAAAATACCTATAAATGTTGTGTCGCGACAATTGCAATAAGCACCGACATATAATATCTCCCACTTCTGAGGTCATTTTTTACTAAAATACCTATAAATGTTGTGTCGCGACAATTGAAATAAGCACCGACATATAATATCTCCCACTTCTGAGGTCATTTTGACTAAAGATGAATAAATTTGGTATCGCGAGAAAGGAAAAAAGCTGAAATACAAAATATTTCAATCTTATAAGGTAATTTTGGGAAAAATACATATAAATGTTGTGTCGCGACAATTGAAATAAGCACCGACATAAAATATCTCCCACTTCTGAGGTCATTTTTGACTAAAGATGTATAAATTTGGTATCGTGATAAAGGAAAAAAGCTGAAATGCAAAATATTTCAATCCTATAAGGTAATTTTGGGAAAAAATACATATAAATGTTGTGTCGCGACAATTGAAATAACCACCGACATATAATATCTCCCACTTCTGAGGTCATTTTTTATCAAAGAAGTATAAATTTGGCATCGCAAGAAAGGAAAAAAGCTGAAATGCAAAATATTTCAATCTTGTAAGGTAATTTTGGGAAAAATACATGCGACAATTGAAATAAGCACCAACATAAAATATCTCCCACTTTTGGATTCATTTTTGACAAAAGATGCATAAATTTAGTATTGCGAGAAAGGAAAACAGATAACTGCAAAATATTTCAATCTTATAAGGTAATTGGGAAAAATATATACAAATGTTGTGTTGGGAAAATAAAATAAGCACTGACAAATAATATCTCCCACTTTTGAGGTCATTTTTGAAATTTGGTATTGCGAGAAAGTTTTTTTGGAATAACATATGAATTTAATGTCTCAAGCATGAACATAGGCCTCGGTGAAATACCCTTTTTTGAAAGATTTATGTAGAATATAATATGACGTAAGGATGGAATGTATAAATAAAACAAAAGAACGCTATAATTTATAATGGAATTTTGGATTTAATTTATTATAAAAAATAGATTAAAAAGAGAGTTAAGTCGTCGAGTTTTCATACTTTTTGCTTAAAGTTAATTTCGTCACGTCACGTCACGTGTTTTGCACTGACCAATCGCTAATAGTCATCCAAAGCTGCCACGAAGTTCACTTCAAGTGCACTTTGCGATCACTCCCGCGATCGCATCTTCTTTTCAAGTGCACTTGAAAGTGGTCACAAGTTCACTCCAGGCTGTCATGGAATCACTTTCAAGTGCACGCGAAGTGCACGCGAGGAACGCTTTTGGAGTGCACTTGAATGGAATGTTGCGTCAGCACCCAACTGTACATTGACGATATCCTTTCTATTGACAATCCCCAGTTTCTTTGAATTTGTCGGCTAAATTTACCCACGCAAACTGAAACTCAATAAAAAAATATTCTAAATTCTGCTGTTGATTCAAGTATCATCATTGACTCTTGTAAATTAAAAATGAAAATGTATGATAAAAGGAATGATTTTGATTCTACTATTCCTAATATTCTTTTTTTCTAGACGGTGACGTTTCTCTTGTACCCTCCTAAGAGGGTGGTAAGATTCGGATTCGTTTGTTCTACTCCAGGCGATTTTAATTAGCGTAATCATAATATCATTACCAAACGTTTACAACAAGGTTACAGATTTCATAAATTTCTCAATACTGTCAAGAAATTCTTTTTCAGAAAATATGATTTGATATTAAAATATAGCAAGAGGCTAACAGGCTATTAAAAGAGCATTTGTCATTCTCAATGTTTTGGAAATTTACTCAAAGTGTCAAGAGGCTGACCCCGAGGGTCCCGGGATATAGAAATAGGACCCATTCCGTGGTTGTGCGGGATTAATAAATACACAACCCATCTTTCGGATGGGATGTAAACTCAGGTCCACGTGTTGGAAGAAATGCCACGCTTCCTGCACGTTAAAGAACCCTTGTAGCAAGCTCTCTTTGGGGTGGTCCGTAGGTGATCGGCTACAAGGCTAAATTCCCCGCCCTTGACGATTTCACCCTACTTTTCTAGTGGCAGTCAGAATTTCCCGTCATATGGCCATTTCCATACCCCAAAGTGATTATTTATCAACAAACTTGGTCTCGTCTTGATATAGCTGAAATATTGCTGAGTAGACGTTAAACAATATTCAATTAATCAATCAATCAAAGTGTCAAGAACTGATAAAAAAATCAAGAAAAATTGAAACGTTACTCACATATCTTAGGTTATAGTGGATATCGCCGGGAATTCCGTTAAATTGGCTTTTGCATCAAGTGACCTGAATATTTTACATGTGTGCTGGCCTCTTACTGATATTGTCGATGTCTACTAAAAACATGACTCTTTACAAAATGTTTTCGGTAGTTTTTAGTTTGATTATCTCCTGTAGTGCGAAGTGTTTTTCCATTAGATAATGTTCCTTCAGCTAGCCGGAAGTGGTGTCGAGAAATAGTTGACCTATCTTTTAAAATTACGTTTTGTCATATGCTTTTTCTTCAAATCAATGGCCCTACATTTGGTTGTATATCTGTATTGTGTTTTATTCCTATGTTTAAACTAGGGAAATTGGATAGAAAAAGGGATTCGGGTACCATTTAACGGATAAACACTACCGTAATCTTTTGCGCCTGTACTATTCAGAATTCCTATCCGTTTGTCCCTTGTCTTTCTTGAGAGAGGGACAGTCAAAAAGTGATAAATGAAGGTCTTGTCCTGTTTTCTTACACTGAAATTATATAACAATTTATTTATGGTCTGCCTTCTTACATTTAGCAGATAAAATATTTCCATTATATATATGTATTTCAATTTTGTTACAATGCTTTGAAAGATAGCCTTTGCTTAAAACATTTTGTATTATGAATATATTGTTTAATAGGCATAATTATAATGTTATATGGGTCACTCCTAGAATTTTTGATATATGACTTAAGATAAAGTTAAGCTTTGTAATTGGTTTACTTATGCCATTTACAAGAAACCAATCAGCAATTTCACGAAAAAAATGGATACATTCACAGTTCCAAAATATATGCTCAATGTTTTTTCCAGTTGAGTGATTCATCACCTAGTATTTCGGTCTATTTTAATTACCCTCTTGGTAGAGAAGCGTTTTGTATTAGTATATTATGCATTTTTTCTGGAGTCCTTTGTACTTTTGAAAAAAGTTGAAATAAATGAAGGAAAAAATGGAATCTGTAATTTATTATCATCGACTAAAAAGTTTTTGTAGCGTTTTTTACTTTTGCCATTTTACTATTTTACTTCATAAAATAGGCATTAATTCCATAGTTAAAGTGAAACTCTTCCAAAGAAAGACATGATCTATCATCATACACTAAATCATTTATATATTGGATGCCCTTGACAAACCAACCTAAATAAAAAAAAATCTCTGTCAGCTCTTACACATATTTCGGTTTAATAGATTTCCCAATATGTTACTTTGATCTGCACAAAAGAGACATGAGTTTTCGAAATGCGAATATGCAGAAACGAAATTCATAGTAATTTTGGTATTTTGTTATCATCTCACCACCATTTTTTCATTATTTGTTAAACCATATTGGAGACGCTAGTAAAAATCCCAACCTACATGTGCATCTCATTCTCCTACTGCTTACCAGGAGTTGAATATATCTATCAAAAATTTGTTTTCCGTCATGATAGAAACCCGATTTATCATTCATGTCACTCTCAGTTTCACTGGAGTTCACACTGTGAGTGCCTTTGTTTTGAATGTTGTGATTTCTATGTCTGTGCTTTGTGTCTGTCTAACGTCATTGTTTTCTGTCTGGCGCCATTGTTTTCTGTGTTCTCCTTTTGGCCATGTCTTTGGACTTCGATTTTTTGTGGATTTCCCTCCTTTGTTCCTTCGGTATTCTACTGCCGTTGTTTTAAACAAGCATCTGGTGATTATTTTGTAAACATCCTTTTTAGCTCACCTGGCTATAGCCAGGGTGAGCTTTTGCCATCACTTTTCGTCCGTCGTCCGTCCGTCGTCCGTCCGGCGTAAACTTTTCATTCAAAGATCTTCTCCTCTGAAACTACTGGGCCAATTGAAACCAAACTTTGCCACAATAGTCCTTAGGTGGTCCTCTACCCGCGCTATATCCATGATGGCCGCCAGCGAGGATCATAGTTTTAACATTGGGCCCTATGGGAAAATACTTTCAAAGATCTTCTCCTCTGAAACTACATTGCCAATTGAAACCAAACTTGGCCACAATAGTCCTTAGATGGTCCCCTTCAAAAAATTTGTTTTTCAGATCCGCTCTATATCCAAGATGGCCGCCAGCGGGGATCATAGTTTTAACATTGGACCCTCTGAGAAAACACTTTCAAAGATCTTCTCCTCTGAAACTACATGGCCAATTGAAACCAAACTTGGCCACCATAATCAACAGATGGTTCCCTGCAAAAAAGTTGTTTTTCAGATCCGGGCTATATCCAAGATGGCCGCCAGCGGGGATCATAGTTTTAACATTGGACCCTATGGGAAAATACTTTCAAAGATCTTCTCCTCTGAAACTACTGGGCCAATTGAAACCAAACTTGGCCACAATAGTCCTTAGATGGTCCCCTGCAAAAAAGTCGCTTTTCAGATCATCGCTATATCCAAGATGGCTGCCAGCGGGGATCATAGTTTTAACATGGGACCCTATGGGAAAACACTTTCAAAGATCTTCTCCTCTGAAACTACATGGTCAATTGAAATCAAACTTGGCCACAATAGTCCTTAGATGGTCCTCTGCAAAAAAAGTTGTTTTTTCAGATCCGCGCTATATCCAAGATGGCCGCCAGCGGGGATCATTGTTTTAACATTGGACCCTATGGGAAAATACTTTCAAAGATCTTCTTCTCTGAAACTACATGGCCAATTGCAACCAAACTTGGCCACAATAGTCCTTAGATGGTCCCCTGCAAAAAACTTGTTTTTCAGATCCGTGCTATATCCAAGATGGCCGCCAGCGGGGATCATAGTTTCAACATTGAACCCTAAGGGAAAATACTTTCAAAGATCTTCTCCTCTGAAACTACATGGCAAATTGAAACCAAACTTGGCCACAATAGTCCTTAGATGTTCCCTATCAAAAAAGTTGTTTTTCAGATCCGCACTATATCCAAGATGGCCGCCAGCGGGGATCATAGTTTTAACATTTGACGCTACGGGAAAACACTTTCAAAGATCTTCTCCTCTGAAACTACATGGCCAATTGAAACCAAACTTGGCCACAATAGTACTAAGATGGTCCTCTGCAAAAATTTTTTTTTAGATCCGCGCTATTTCCAAGATGGTCGCCAGCGGGGATCATTGTTTTAACATTGGACCCTATGGGAAAATACTTTCAAAAATATTCTCCTCTGAAACTACATGGCCAATTGCAACCAATCTTGGCCACAATAGTCCTTAGATGGTCCCCTGCAAAAATTTTTTTTTAGATCCGCGCTATATACAAGATGGCCGCCAGCGGGGATCATAGTTTTGACATTGGACCCTATGAGAAAATACTTTCAAAGATCTTCTGCTCTGAAACTACATGGCCAATTAAAGCCAAACTTGGCCACAATAGTCCCCAGATGGTCCCCTGCAAAAAGATGTTTTTCAAATCCGCGTTATATCCAAGATGACCGCCAGCAGGGATCATAGTTTTAAAACTAGAACTGCACTCCCATCCAAAATAGCTGCCAGTCTGGAATATAGTTTAACTTAAGATAATATAACATCAATGTATATTAACAGATCTGAAAATGATGCCCTTAAAACATTGGGATTATTTTAACTGCATATGTCAGCCGTGGCCCAGGTGAGCGATACTGGCTCTTGAGAGCCTCTTGTTAAATTTATTGGTAGGTGAACTCCATATGTATGTCTAAAACAGATTATCAATTTTCTTTGATTTAACACTGGTAATATTATTGTCTTCACAACTTGAACTTCTCCATTAACTCTAAGGTTTGTTTTTGAACATTGGTTTATAAGATTCTAAATATTTACAATTATTTCTTCATAGTTAAGTTTAATCATTTAAGGCAAGTAAGTATCAAAATGTAGACCAAGAAGCTAAAATGTGGTTTCCCTCAATTAAGATTTCAATTTTTACATAGAATGTCCTCACTATATATTGTACTCCCAATCCAAATGACTTGTGTCTTTGAAAAAAAAAATTATTAAAAGCCGAAATTCCAGCAAACTAATCTAGTTTTAAAAATGCTCCTTGTAAAACTTTTTCAGTTCCAACCAATTAAACAGAAGGTATATCGAGAAAGCTTATGTTCAATCTGAGTTATATAAATTCCGTAAGTATTCTTGTTTCCTCTGAATTCAATTCCAAGAATTTTGGCACACAAAATAAAGAAATATATTGGTTATTGATCATCTTGCCACCAGCCTTGTTTCATATAAAAAGTCATATGGTGTCCACCTGTATCACAGCTGACTTAATATTTCAGACTACTTGACCAAATGTAATATATTTTAACAAAAATTAAAAGAAAATAACAACAGTTAGTAGAATTTCCCATGATATATATAGATATAGATATCTTTGGTAATGGGTAATTCTTTTTTGACTACTTTTGCCTTAAGGCTTTCCATATTATTTGATTCAATTGCTGCTGATGAGAGGTTACTTCTTGAAACACGTGTACAGCATTAGGAAATTCACTGTTTTTATACAACTTGGGTATTTTTGTATATAGAATCAAATACCTTTTCAATATCTATTAATAACACAAGACCTGGAATTTTATGTTCTTCTTGCAAAATATTATATATAAGTCTTAAATTTTCTCAAATATATCTTCCACTAATAAATCCTGTTTTATCAAGGTCAGTAAGTTTGTCTAAAACTTGTTAAATCTATTTGTGTGAACCAATTTTCTACACTGTATTCAATAACGATATAGGTCGTCAGTTTCTTTCTTTAAAAGTGTTTGTTCACTTAGGGAAACATTTTTTTATTACTACCTGATTTTGGGTGATTGAAAGTTCCTCAGTGGTAAATCCATAATTCAAAAATCTAATTACGAAATGTTGTAGATCTTTCCAAAAACAAAAACAAAAAATAAATAAATAGATAAATAAATAAAAATTCAGAAAAAAAGATCCAGGTGATCTATAATTTTTCCTTTTTTTAATGCTTCGGAAACATCCTTTATTGGTTTTTAATTTAATTTGTTCGTCATCTGTTAAAAACTTATAATGAACGTTTAAAAAATCTTTCTGAAGGTGAAATACATCTATCGCAGCACTCAAATTTCATTTTCTATATATAGTCCGTGGGCTGGAAACACTTTCCGTGCACCCCCCCCCCC
>MJUU01012846.1:280361-292075 GCA_002080025.1 Modiolus philippinarum | reverse complement strand
ATAAAATCATAATATAATTTATGCAACATTGTCCTATACATCACACATTTTGCGTCTTCTGGTTATTTTTATGCGAAAACAGACAAAAAATTGACAATTTTAAAGTAAATTTGTTGGGGTAGGGGTAAGTTTTATTGATATATGATGTATATATTACCTAAAAAGGGCCATTATTTGTTATGGTTGTAAAGCAAATGTAATAAGCTTTCATTTGATACCTATTTTAAATGATATTTGTTTACTAAAAAATAATATTAGGCAAAAGAAAGACAAAACTTATTCAAAAACGAAATTATTCAAAGGTCCCTGTATTTGGTATATTTGAAAATAAAATTTTGGTCATCTCAAATATGTTAACATTGTCTTAACCTATTTCATATTGAGGAAATTAGATTGAAAGGCCAAAAACAATTTTCAGAATCGGGAATTGAGATGCACTTCGGGTTCTCTAAGCCATCAAACTTACGCAATTTCAATGAAAATATCAGTTTTTTCGTCAATATTTCAGTGGGGTAGGGGTACGTTTAATAGCGCTATAGAACGTATTGGGCATGAAAACTGTAAAAACTTGGGTTCTATGTAAAGCTCATACAATAAGCAATCATTTGATACCCGTTTTTATAACTTGAAAGCATTTTGTCAACATTTTGAAGCAACTGAAAGAAAAACTTTAACTAAAAACGAAATTTTCCAAAATTTCTGTAGATGGGTCTAAAAATGGGCCAAATTCCCCAAGTGCGTGCAGGTTATGCTCGTGTTAACATGTCTTATTTTGAAGAGGGGATGTATGCGGACTTAAAAAAATGGGTGGGTTTCGGAAGTGGGGGGGGGTGCACGGGGGGTTATTCCAGCCCATGGACTAATAGATTTTCATAAAATAAAGTTACTACTCTTAATATTTTTGATTGATTTGTTGCATCATTTCCGTCGTCTTTTGCTACTGTATGTATACTTCTGTTGGTGAAATTTCTAGACTCCGTTTTTTTTTGTTTGTAAGTCAGTATATTTTTTGTAGATATGCACAACGGTTTTATATTGATTACTTTAGACGACTGACAACGCAAACTGATTGCAAGTTTAAGCTTGCCTTTTAGGGCAGGTGAGCTTAATTGCGAATTTGATATGCATAGTTGGTATTTATGTTGACATAAGGTTTCAAAGTTATACTTTTTCACAAGAAACTTCCTTCATTAGAGTATGCAATAAATTATGCCTTTATGTCTGACTTCTTGAAAACTCCATAAAATTCAAATTAGCAAATTTGTAAGGAATTTCTATAATTCTAAGGTGCATTTTATTTAAACTGATTACGTGCGATTTCCGTTAATTTAAGGGGTGATATTGTTTTGAACTTGTCATTAAGCTTAAGCTTTTTTTCATTTGTTGTCAAAATGGTCAGATATACGAACTAAGTTATCAGTAACATTCGTATTTCATTTTTATTCTTCAAAATTTCCCCAAATGTAGTGACTTTAATTTGAAAGGATTGCAGCGTATGTATACGGAAAAGGCATTTGGCATTATTTTTCTAGTATTTCTTTAACATTATAGACATTTTGTGTATAACCGCGCAAACATGTGATAATTTTCTGTTTTAATTTTTCACACTAAAGGCATACTGTGTATAACCGCGCAAACGTGTGATAATCCTCTATTTTTGTTTTTCACAGTACAGGCATACTGTGTGCGATCACGCAAACATGTGATAATCCTTTAATTTTGCTTTTCACACTACAGGCGTTTTGTGTATAACCGCGCAAACGTGTGATAATCCCTTATTTTTTGTTTTTCACACTACATGCATTTTGTGTACGACCACGCCAACATGTGATAATCCTCTATTTTTGTTTTTCACAGTACAGGTATACTGAGTACGACCACGCAAACATGTGATAATTCTCTACTTTTGTTTTTCAAACTAAAGGCACACTGTGTATGACCGTGCAAACATGACATAATTTTTTTCTATTTGCGTTTTTTACATTTTAAGGCATACTGAGTATAACCGGACAAACGTATCCAGCTGAAGTATACTCGTTGGTTGCCGTTTTTGTAATACCAGTCAATGCGGCACTAAACCCATTTCTATACACATTCAGTGGCATCATGGGAAAACAGGTCAGTATAAAATCAAATTAATATGTTTGTGAAACGATAACAGTAAAATACCGAAAGAACAAAATATATCAAAAATAAAAGTCTGGCAATCTTGCAAAATATCGGGGAAACAAAAGAAAAAAAATCAGGAGACAGCAACTTAAATCTGAAGGAAACTACAGTGTGCATTTTCTTTAATACCAAAAATATCGTCCGTCACAGTTGAGTGAGTTGTTATTAATCCCTTTGGGTCGTTGTCTCTTTGACACATTCCCCGTTTCCCTTCTTTTTTCTATATCCAGAGTAACGTCAAAACTAGCTATGTGAAATTCATGAAGTCATACAATTGAAAAAGTGTCCATTTTACGATGATACTGACACGAAGTATCTTGAGAACGGCCATATGATTTTTTAAATGATGAAAGTAACATAGGCAGGACATGACCCTGACTTTGCAGTTTGGAGACCATGTTACATATATTCATCAAGTGTATTTTTGACCCAATTTGAGGTCTCTAGATGCCAATGCACGAGGAGTACCATCAACAGTAAAACAATCTGCTTTTTTTAATTCTGTTTGGAGGAAGTTGTATGCATAACTTTTTTTCTGTAACGAGAATATTCAATTTTATGCTATGACATATCGAAAATTGCAATTAATCGTGTAGGATATTAAGTGTGATTAAAGCATAACAAGTTGTCAAAAATAACTGTATACATTTGACTTTAAATTCAAGAGAAGATTGTTAACTACCCAACATTTTTGTTACATAAGGAATAATACATGGCAAAATCCGTATCACATGCGTATCCCTCGGCGAATATCAACCCTCGGGCCTAATATACCGACGGCCTTGGCAAGTGCTAATTCACCAAAAATAAACTTTTGTTACCATTTAAAAAAATTTAAACCCCCCCAAAAATGTTGTTCTTTTTTTTTGGAAAAGGGGTTTGATGCAGTGCTAGCCACACCATAAAAGTGTGTGTAATAAAGGGTTAGAAATGAAATATAGGGTATGCGATAAAGGGTACGCCATCATTATGTGAATACGAAATTAACGCCATGCACTGTATCAAATTTTCAAAACGTCTGTATTGATTACTAAATATATGATAACAATTAACTATGACATAGCAAGAATTCGTTTGCATCTCTTTTACGTACAATATCAGCTATCAAATAGGCAATTGTAACGAAACCTTTTCAACGACGTTTGACTTATAAGAATTGATAAAATTAAACTTTGGAAAATCAAAAGAAAAAAATCGTGTATTTACTCTATTTGTGCATTTGATTATGTATTATATCTTCAGGAAACAAAGTCGGACCATGGAAAAAGCGTTCAGAATGTGGGAAAGAGTGGGGGTAAACGAGGTAAGAATGTATGGTTACGTTACGTTTTCATTAATATAATTATGAAATTGAATTTCAAGCTAAACGTTGCAGCATAAGTTTGTCGAATCTCAAATAAACTGGATATCGATGATCGAATCAGTTCATCAATTGTAAATAAATATGCATAGCAAGAGACAAGAACAAGTGTGTGCCAAATTTAATCAGACGTGAATCTACCAATGCGACCAACGACGGGAAAGGTTTTGACAAATGACTTGTTCCAAGAGTATGACTGAAAAATAGATAAACCAACTGGAGATAATTGAAGTTTAATCACTTTGCGTCCATCGTACGTCAATTCGTCTGTTAGCATTTCACATTTCACCTTTCCCTTCTGAAACCTAAGAGGCAAAAGGAACCAAAATTCACTAGATGGTGTACGGAAAGCCCTTTACAAAAAATTGCTTATTTTGATCTAATAAGATGGAAACAAATCTGCAAGCGCGGAATATAGTTTAACATTAGATCTTGTGTGAAAAACATATTTGTATAATCTAATCCGAAACTGCTAATGCAAACTGAACCTAATTTTTGAAGAAAGACGTTTGAAAAGTCTTTCAAAAAGTACACCTTGTTCTTATTCGATAAAAACATGGCAGCATGTATTCGACCCTATCGAGATTTTTTTTCATCTCCTCTGAAACTTCTAAAGAAAACTGTTGAAGCCTTACAAGGGCGATGTATGGAAGGTCCCTACAAAAATTGCATATTTCCTTCTTGTCTTCAAACAAATAACTAAATACCGAAGTTACTGAGAATTTACTTTCTGCATATGCGCATTTCGACAACTTATGTCTCTTCAGTGCAGATAAAATCTAAACGTTTGGAAGACCATAAACTCAAAGATATAACTGAAAGAGTACAAAAAACCAATATGATCTAAAGGAAAAGCCAAAACCAGCTAAGGACAGAGCTTTGCAAGAGGAAGATACTCCTTAGTTTTCAACAAAATTTACGAAATGACATTTATTTACTTGAAAGTCTTGCCTGTGATTTCCAATACATCGGCGTGTCAACACACTCATTAACAAATGTCTGAAAGGACACAGGATCGACCTTAAAAAAATAATGTTTTACCTGTGGACTGCGCGGTCATAGTCTGGATGACTTTAATCGTACAAAAATTATAGTCATTGAGCAAAACTGTGACTGGACAGGCACCAAAAGTCATGCCCGAGAGGGATTCTAAAAGTGTATGAAACGAGAAAGAGGCAAAAAAAGACGTCCAAACGAAACGAACACAAAAAAGAAACTAAAATCATCCATTGAAAAATTAAGATCGCAAAACGAAATTAAAAGACTCTAAATTAAAACTAGCAGACATCAAATCAAAAACAACATACGTGATTGTAACATTAATAAACATCAATGTGAAATCAACATACGTTAATTTAAAATTAACAGACAAAATATAAAATTAACACTAGAAGCACAAGAAGCAAAGCATTAACGCTAGGTGGCGTTACAACTTAATAGAGCCTCTTATACCATGTAGGGGCGGTGTGCAAGAAATAAAAGGCCATTACACGTTAAATGAAAAATAAAATATTGGCTTGAATACAATGTAATTCTACTTTCAGTCTGCACGAAACATTGCAAAACACGACAACATAGAAATTAAAAAAAACCCGGCAAACTTATTGCACGTTATTAGTCCCAGAAAATATTAACCCAAGATGTTCAATATGCTGAGGTCGTATCATGCTAATTTCTATTTTTATTCTATATCTTCAAAAATAGTAAACTGTTGTTGCTAGAGAATACATGTAGACTGCAGTAGCTTAGTACTTATGACTGAAGAGTTTTCAGAAATAGAATAGAACGACGTTTCATCTTTATTTACTAACTGATAGTATGACAGGGACCCGCTAGCGGAGCAGGATATGGTTACCCTTCCGGAGCACCTGTTGTCACTCCCAGTTTTCATGGAAGTTCACACTATCAGTGCCTTAGTTTTAATGCCGTGTTTTGGTTTTCGTGCATTATAACTGTCTCTCATCTTTTGTTATAAATTCACAGTAACTTCGGTATATAGTTATTTGTTATATCTTTGTTTTTCTCTGTTGCTGTTTTATGTCTTTGGACTTCGAGTTTTGTGATCATCACTTCTCTTGTTTCTACGGTAGTAGTTAACTATGGGGGGAAATCTGCGGTTTTCAAAAAAAGTTTTTTGAAAACCGCAGATTTTCCCCATAGTTAACTACTATCTACGGGACTAACGAGAATAAACAAACATGTAAGATTTGATATTCACTACAGTTGAGACGGGTAAAACGGGCTAGATTCTTAGTTCACTCACATTTTTTACGTTGCTTGCGGTTTAAGCATCTCATAAGTAAAACAAAGACTTGGTACGTAACACGGGTTATACATAACACTGACGTACTTTGGTTCTATACTTTTGAGGGTATTCACCAGCCCAGTAGTCAGTACTTCGGTGCTGACCCGAAAGCCGATTATTTTTGAAACCTTCCAATATCTAAACTTTGTAAATTTTATTGAAAACTAAGGAGTATCTCCCTCATGCAAAGCTCTGTCCTTAGCTGATTTTGGCTTTGAATTAAGATCACTTTGGTTATTTGTTCTCTAGCGGTTTTTTGGCATCTTTGAGTTGATGGTCTTCCAAACGTTTAGATTGTATCTGCACTGATGAGACATGGGTTGTCGAAATGCGCATATGCAGAAAGTAAATTCACAGTAACTTCGGTATTTAGTTATTTGATTCCTATATGTTTCTAATAAGTCTGATAGATCATGACCAGTTACTCTCTCTATAACGAATATATTGCTAAAAGGATAATATAAATATACGATTTCCCCTTGAATATCAAGTATTTCGTAAAAACCATGCACCTTTGTTTTTATTTTTTTTAGATTGGTCAAATCATACGCAAGCATTTTTTTTTACCTGATTTTTATGATAAAAGTCAAACATTATTACTTACCACAACGGTTATGCACCCTCCTACCTGAAATACGCCCATGGTTTTTTTATCTAATAAATATTCGGGTTATAAAAAATGACAACGATTCCCGTATATTTTTCAGAAAAGTCTAATACGAATAATTTTAGACAATACAAGGAGCAAAAAATATGCCGAGTGAATTTTTCCGCTTACTCATCGTGGGCCCGTCTGGGTCGGGCAAGACGAATTTGCTAATGCACCTTTTATTTAAACCCTTATTGTATTACGACAAAATTATTCTTTACGCAAAGAACTTAGAACAACATTACTACAAGGAACTAATTCGAAGATTCGAGGAAATAGCGGAAAAACTAGGTGTGTCTCTGGAAGATTTATTACAACTATCTAATAATAAAGTTGAAGGCATCGACTGCGAGGACGAAGTATTTGACGGCAGTGCCGGTGACAAACAAAAAATCGTAATTTTTGACGACTATATTTGTTCACAACAAGATCAATCTTCTATTGTGAAATACTTTATAGGCGGAAGGCACAAGAAAATGAGCGTAATTTATTTAAGTCAGTCTTATTTTCGGATACCCAAAGACTGTCGTCTGAATTGTAATTTCTACGTAGTGTATAATTTTCCTAGTAAAAAGGAGAGAGAACTTATATCTTCAGAACTTCAGGTCTCAAAAAAGACGCTTGTTGAAACAACTAAAAATAAATATTCTTTTCTGTATCTTAACTTACCAGAGAAGAAAATATTTCATTGTTTTGATCGGGAAATACAAAAAACGTTTTCTTAACTTATTAAAATCTATTTTTACAAGAAAAAAAAAGACCCCCCAAAAAAAACAAAAGGTGCTTATCTTGAGGAGGACATTGCCGGCTTGTTTTTTTGCCACCCGGTCTTTTTGACCTGCCGGGGGCTTTACTTGCACCTTTTGCACCTTTTGTCCTCCTCAATTTGCCGTGTGGTAACTATTTTTGTGGTTGTTTTTCAACCTTCATTTATTGTGGGTGTCTTTCACCCTTGGTCATTTCTACATCACTCCTTATTTAATTTTACTTATATTGATTGAAATTTTCGAAAGTATACAAGTATAATATTGAAGTGTGTAAAGTGTGTATTGTGAAAGTAATTGAATGTTACCACACGGCTGTCTGGCCAGACATTTGAACATCGATTTTTAGTATATTTAAACCTCACCTTACAAATGTTGTGAAATATCCACAATAATATGTCCACTGTGTGTGTTTTTAACATTTAAATGTTATAATATCTATCGAAATATCTATGTTTGTTTAAATCGTACATTCTTTCTTTTTTGTTTACACAATCATTTTAATCAATATCAAACGAATGACTACCTTATTTTAAATGACTCGCGAATCGATTTTCTGTAGTGTAATGGTTAGCGTTTCTACATTATAAACAGCTTAGTAAGAATAGTTGGGGTTCGATTCCCACTTACACAGGTTTATTTATTTTTTTAACTGTGGTAGATGGCAGCTTCCTATAGGAACAGATTTATTCTTATCCAAGAAAATTCTTCCCTTGTATTCTTTTTTATTTGCACTTCTCTCAAAGTTTGTGAGGTGAAGAATACTGAAATGATCAATACTTCGTTCTTTAGATGACCTATTTAGATGTATTTTCTTCATGCTAAATTCCCTTGTATTCTTTACTTCTTCACCATTTAACATCTTGTTAAAATCTTCTTGAGTTAACTTAGTTTTATTTAGTCCTTTTCCCTTTGTCTTAACACTAATTAGTCTGTACATTGTCTGTATCTATCGTTATAGTCATGTATAACTTAGGTGCAATATAAACCGCCTTAATTATCTTGGCGTTTTTCTTATAGTCATTGGCTAAATCACCTAAGTTATTACCATTATAATTAGGTATTAGTTTTGCTTGCTCACCGGGTACATGAAGACTATCAGTGTCAGTGTAGTAGAAATCTAACTCTGTTTTATTTTCCGGGTTCAATCTAGTCATATGATCATACATTGTGGCTATAAGCTAACACGAAAGCACCATAATGTGATGGTTTGCTGATTTTATCAACCGAGTCAATCTCTAATCTTAAGTAACCAAAAACATACCAAGTAGATTCGATTAGTTCTAAATCTGTAATTATATATTTATGGTCAAATCTCCAAAAATCATTAACATCTTCTATGGCTTGAGTATCATTAAATATTGGTTTTTGTATCATTTTACCATATAACCCATTCATTAGTAACTTCGCCAGGGTGTATTGAACACTTCCTTTTTGACTTGTTTTCTTGGTCTGAAAGAATTTCTGTATATAATCATAAAACACCTTACTAGTCTCTTCCCAGTAATATCCCTCGATGATGTTGACGTCATAACCATATTTAACCATTTGTTCTATATCAACTGAAGTATACCAACCCTCCGAGTCTTCTAAGTCCCATTTAGTCGCTCCTTTTTCATCCTTTCTTGCTACTACTGGATGAAGCAGTTTCTTATTCGAAACATACTTGACTTTGTAGATACCCATTTTACCCTTTATGCCTTCGGTGGTGTATTTTCTTTGTCCCACCGGATATTCGTGTAACATACTGGTTGGGTAAAGGGACACAACATCTACGTTTAACAAGAAATCAGTTACATCATCGTAGTTTACGTTTTCACCAAACTGTTCAGACACAACTCAGTCTTGCTCTTGTAGCATCTTCCACCATAAATACTCTTTCTGATGTTATTTTCTTCCTCTGTTGAGTTAGACAAGTCAACCACAACTCCTTTAGGTATGTAGGACTTCCAGATATCAAATCCCAGAGAACTAGTAGAGATAAAATTTGTTATGTCTCTACTGAAGTCTTTAAAGCATTGTTCATTTAACTTATTAAACAACTCTCGTAAACCAAGCACGTCAGAGGTTAAATAAACAAGACACTCGTTCCTCATACTATCAGACATGTCTTCCCACCTACAAGCTTTACTATGATCAAATGCTCCTTTATTTATTGTACACCCGAAATCAGTTAATGCTTGACTCAACGAACCACCTATATGTTTCATGAGATCAAAACATCGGAAACCTTTTTGTAATCCAATTATGCTTCCGCTGTTTATGATAAATTTTTCTGGAGTAATTCCTAGTTTATTCATGCTCTTAATCAAGAAGTAGTGATCAAAGTTACGTCTTCACGGGTTTGACATAACCGGATTTGACTCAACCCCGGATTGACTCACTGATAGTGTGACGGGTGCCGCTAGCGGAGCAGGACATGCTTACCCTTCCGGAGCACCTGATGTCACTCCCGGTTTTCATGGGAGTTCATACTATGAGTGCCTTAGTTCTTAATGTTATCTTTTTATTTCCATGCATTGTAGCTGTCTCACGTCCTTGTTTTGTCTTTGTTTTTATCTGTTACCGTTTCTGCCATGTCTTTGGACTTCGATTTTTGTAGTCATCGCTTCCCTTGTTCCTTCGGTATTCTACTGCCGTTGTCCCGTTATAAGCGTTAACCATTAATTTTTCTAGTTTGCTGTTGACCAAATATCGTACAAAATTATCGACGCAATCATCACCTGCATAGTACTGAAAGTCCCCATCTTTCTCAACAAATCCTAGTATATAAGGCGTATGAACCTTATGTCCATCAACATCTTTTGTGTAAGTCTCTATATCATAATGTATTACGTTGGGGTTTAACTCTTTACTCTTTGTTGTTTTTTTTTAATCAAACACCTACCTTTTTTCTTTATTACTACATAATGATAACTAGCTGTGTTATTGTTACACTTGTGACTTTTCTTGTATCTTGTACCGCAAGTAGAACATTTATTCGTACAAGTATGAGTATTATAATACGTATCGCCACAAGTTAAACACACCTTTTGTACTTGTTTAATAATAAGACTGTAATGGCTGTTGTGTAGTTCTATAATGGTGAGATACTCTTTTCCGTAATATTCTTTTGTCTCTTCACAAAATAAACCAACAGGTAATTGATTTTTTTGTATTATGTCCAATGCTACCGGGAAAGGTATTGGTGTTTTAGGCCCTAACCCATAATATCTTCTTATCTCATCACAGAGAGTAATTGTTGGGTTAAACTCTGGTTTAAGTTGCTTTAAACACCTAAAGAAACAGTTGTTATTTGTTGATAATAGACGTTTTCTTTTAATCTCATTTGCTATCTTTTGTGAATAATTATGATCCCAACAACCTCCACTGGGCGGATGAATTACATTTATTCTAATTCCTATAATTTCGTGTACGTAATCCTCATTCGGAGGTAGTGACAAATCTACGTATTGTTGATAAAGTTTTACGAATTCGTCAAAGTCTTTTATATTAAACTTCTTCATAGTGTTGGTGGTATTGTATTCGTAACTTGGTGTGCTACCAGCATAGACAAATTTAACTACTACACCAGCACTATCAGTAAACCCGTCTGAAACAGCGTGAACCAGTCTTTCTTTTATTAACTCTGATATTTCATGTATCTCATCGCTGGTTAATTCTCCTTGAGGACTATTAATAGTATATGTTCTAATACCTTTGTTTTCTTTGTAATCCATATTTGTATGACTAATATCTTTTTTGAATGATTTTTTTATTCTATTATAGGGATTCTCTTACGATGAGCCGCAGAGTTAATATGATATTTTTTGGCCGAAACACTAAGGTGTTTGTCACACACCTAGCAATAAAATTTGTGTGTAGCATAATATTTCTTTTGATTTTTGTTATGGGCTTGCTTTTTTTCGACATCTGTCTCATATAGTTTTCTTCTTCCCATTTTATAGTATGATTTTTATCTACAATAACCGATTAATTCTTGCTTTTATACCCTTACCTAACAGTTGACCAATTTTTGATGCAACATCTTGGTTGGAATGCTTTTTTATTTCTTTAATTAATGCACCTGGTTTTGTTGTTGTTTCATGATCACTGCCGTAGGCACTGGCGAAGCCACTTGATTTTACCGGCAGAGCCACTGCCGTAGCCACTCGTAAAGCCACTGGTTTTGTTGGTGCTGCCATAGGCATTATTTTATCTGCTACGTATTCTCCTACCTTTTCACCAAGTTTTTTACTCCCAGTATCTAATGCTGCGGTGGCAGATTTCTTTATTGTTTCTTTTGCCAGTTGCTTTGCAGCAGTGCTAAATATGCTGTCGAATAGTGCCTGCGGCAGACCACCACCTATTTGTTCCCTCGTTACCGGGTCAACATAAATGTATATTCCTAACTCCTTACTATATACTTTTCTCATTTTTTCTTTACCGTTTATATTTCTTTCAGAATGAAAGTAAAACTGGTGTCAA
>MJUU01012846.1:239116-263676 GCA_002080025.1 Modiolus philippinarum | reverse complement strand
TTTTTTTTTTTTTTTTTTCAAAAATATATTTTGGAGCTGATCGTATGTGGAAAAATATTTTGACTGCCAAAATGATAAAAAAAAATATTCTAAAGGACGCTTTCTGCCCCACCTCCCTCCCTCCCATCTCCCCAAAAAATAATCCTTATTTTGAAGAAATAAAAATTAAATTGATACAAGTGAAAAAGGCTAAATATTTTTTCGCGTTTGTTTTTGTTCTTCATTATATTTGTTCCAAAAGGATAAACTATTATAGAATATCAAAATATTTGTTCCTAACGGATTAAACGTTATTTAACAATTGTTTCAAAAGGAAAAGTAGTATGCCAATGTTTATGATATTTGTTTCAAAAGAACTTTTGTTATACGGAACATTATACGTTGACATAAGTGGGAAACGAATTGGCCTTTAAAATAATTTGCAATGCTCCACTGTCAATCAAAACTGTATTTGAACGCTGGAAAGGTGTTCGGGCTAGACAACTTGACACATATACCGGAAAAACGGCTTTAAGAGAATTTTCCGCCTATTACATTTTGTACCGGGAAATTTAAGAAAAAAATAGGAAGGATTTTGAAAAAGGGATCCCATTAGAAATTCCCAAAAACTCAATGCACTTAAAATATTAAACCAGTGCGATATCCCATTTAGATTTTATCAGTAATTTCCTGTTATTTAAGTATAACGATTAATTACAAAACCGTATTTAGTGGAGTGCATGAAAAATGGAAATATTGATACCAATGTATAAAAATACTAGACAAAATAGTGTTGAATATCTAGGTTTAAAAATAAAAGAAGTGGTATGTTGGATTGAAAAGATGAATTCAGTTTCACTTTCTTAGAAAAAACAAGATAATTACACTGCTCTACACGTCTATTTAGTCTTTTGAAAAAATAACTGCAACACAAAGACATATTTGTCATCTAATCGCAAATAGATATATGTAATTCTAAAATCCCGAAAACTCCCCATTTGTCACTAATTCCGGGCTCAACATCTTTTTATTTGCATTTTCAATTTCAAAAGAGGAATTGCAATTATTTTGTGGCTATATAAATAGAAACTTATAAATGAACAGTTTGTATGTTTATTTTATCAAGATATCATTAAAAAAGACCCGAGTTTTAGATTTTTGTTACAATTAAAATATTTTAAATGAAAAAATACATTTTTACGTTGCTGAAAATACAACATAGTTGTTTTTTTTACTTTATCAGAGATTTGGTTTCAGTTTATTATTTCAAAAAATGAAAATGAAAATCTTTAAAAGATCTAAAAATCCTAAAAATTCTCATTTTGTATGAAAATTCCATATATAATTGCCCATTAACCATGTGTGTGGTCTTATTTGTCCTTATCGTGGAGTATCTGTGTATTTTGGTGTTTGAAAATGATATATCATTCCGAATTTGTAAAAAAAAAAGTTTCAGACATTCCAAGCTCAATAAAATTAAATAAATTGTGTCGAATATTTTAGGAAAGGGAAAATAAGTTTGCAATTTATGAGACTGTAGATAGTCTAAAATACTCAAAATACATAAAAATACCGAAGTTACATAAAAACAGTAAATTTCGTTATGCTGTACACGTGTTTCAAGGAGTACCGTCTCATCAGCAGCATTAAAATCAAATAATATGGAAAGCCATTATCCAAAAGTAGTCCAAAAAGAAGTACTCATTTCCAAAAATATCATGAAACGATATTTCATCAATATTTTGAAAATATATATCAATTTGTTTGAAGTTATTTACACCTCAAATGTGAAATAGAAAATCTGAGAAACGAAAAATTCCCATTTTGCATACAATTTCGAGCAAAACGACCGAATAGAGACCCCTTCAACGTTTTAATCTACTTTAATGGTTTACACATAAGAATACGCACAGAACTTTTTTTTTATCACATAGGGCCTGAATATTTTTAATTCTCCCTTAATTTTTAGAGGAGTGGTGATAATTTCGACATTTGTGAACCTACCATAAGCAGGAAACTTTTGTTTAACAATTTCTTTCTTATATATCATAAATGAGTATTGCATCGGTAATTATTATATATCTATTCAAAAAGTGCAGACAAACACGCACTTAATTTGTTCAAAGATAAAGTTTTTACCAAAGTTGTTTTGTTTTGGGCGTAAATAAGTAAAATTCAAACACATGGCCAATTCCAAGAGGCCGCACCAATCACACACATAACGTAGGAGATAATTCAAAGTTACAAATAAATCAAAGTACTGAACGTACTTACTAATATTACAAAAGTCACCAATAGAATTTTTTTTATAAAGATAATTAAGATGAGCCACATCCTAAGTTGTCTGTTTATAGATTTAAGTCTAAATTGAGAAATCTTGGCAAAAATATGTTTTTGTACCTGTTGACAAAGCTTCCAACAACGTTGCTGTCATTTGAAAGAAATGCTATATCGATGTCCAACCTTATACTTTCAAACGCACGAATTGTGATGAGCAAACACTCACCAAACAGCATTATAAGGATACAGAAACGCTCAAAGTTGCACCTAAAGATAACACCTTGCCTACAATGTACTGGATTCCTAAGCTTCACAAATACCTCTACAAGCATCGCTTTATTTCGGCATCGAACAACTGTTCTACTACTTCCTTGTCTATCCATTTAACCAGTACACTTTCTTGTATAAAGGAATTAATCATAAAATATTGTGAAAAAAACCGATCAAAACTCTGGTGTCAATTACTTTTGGATTGTAAAAAATTCTATTGAAGTTTAAGATAAATTGCAATCAATACAAAAACCAGTTTCATCTATCGAAAGTTATGATTTTTCTACAGTTTGTACATCGCTTCCACATAATTTGATTACATCTAAATTGGGACAACTGATTAAATGGTCTTTTAAATTTTCTAGACTGCAGTTTATTTGTTGTAACAAAAAGCAAGGATTCTTTTCTGATATAACAAAAACAATCATTCCTCCTGGACATGTGATGATACGATTAAAGCACTTAATCTTTTGCTTGACAACATTTCGTTTTGGCAAGATTGTTTATCAGCAGGTCATTAAAATTCCCAAGGGTACAAATTGTGCACCTCTCATTGCAGATCTTTTTCTTTTCTGTTACGAACGTGACTTCATGAAAAAAAACCCACAAAATGGAACACAACCAAACAGTGATGAACTTATTTCTATTTGCAATGATAACAGCAGGTATATTGACGATTTCCTAACTATTGATAATCCCCAGTTTTTATATTATGTCGGCATCATTTACCCACAACAACTGAAACTTAATGAAGCTAACAATGATTCGAAATATTGCCCTTTTCTGGATCTAGCTATAATCGTTGACTCTGGGAAAATAAAAACTAAAATTTACGATAAAAGGGATGATTTTAATTTCAGTATTACTAGTTTCCCTTTTATTGACAGTGACGTTCCTCTAGCCCCATCATACGGAGTTTATATTTCTCAACTGGTACGATTCACACGAGTTTGTTCTACTCATGACGACTTCAATGAACGTAACCTTGCTATCACTTCCAAACTTTTGCAGCAAGGTTACAGATTTCATAAATTGTTAAATACATTTAAATCGTTTCATCGAAGATATGAACATTTGATATCTAAATACAATATTACTCGCAAACAGCTTATTACTAAGGACATTTCTCATCCCCGATTTTACGAAAATGTTGTTAAAAATGCCAGAAATTGAATAAAATTCCAGAAAAACTGGGACGTACTTTACATTCTTTACGCAATAGGGCATATAGAACGGATATTCTGGACGTGTCAGTTAAATTAGCTTTTGGATCCAGTGACCTTAGGATTTTACACGCATACTGGCCTCTCACTCATAGTGCCGAAGTCTACTGAAATACATGATGACTCTTTATCAAACCCATCTGGGGGTTTGAGTTTGATTTTTCTTCTGTAGTGCGACAGTGTTTTACCAGCAGCCTAGGCGCCTTGAGCAAGACGGCAGTTTAGCGGCGAGCACACCTTGACCCATCTTTCAAAATTACGTTTTGTCCCTCTTTTCTCCTTCAAGATTGTGGTCATTGAGTTAGTAGTCTATCTGTTTTGGGTTTTATTCGTATTTTTATTATACTATAGGGAAACTGGACAGAGAAAGGGGAGGTTTGGGTACCCATAAACCGCTTAAACCCTACCACTGGGTTTTGCTAGTGCCGGTACCAAGTCTGACTGTCCCGATTACCTATAGTTGTTTACGTTTGTCTTTTGTATTTTTTGTGGGTTTTTTTATTGTGCATTTCCTTGTTACTTTGTGGCATGTGACTGTGTTTTTCGGCCATTGTAGGTATTTCCTGTTATCTTTTTTATTATATTTTACGACCCTGAGGATAAAGGCTGTAAGGTCCATGATTCTTAAAGAATAAGTCGGCTACTATGGTCGATGAGAGCTAAAGCAGCATCCATTTTTAAAACATG
Organism: Modiolus philippinarum; assembly: GCA_002080025.1. Lineage (NCBI taxonomy): Eukaryota > Metazoa > Mollusca > Bivalvia > Mytilida > Modiolidae > Modiolus > Modiolus philippinarum. The sequence continues at coordinate 259,237 of MJUU01012846.1, read as the reverse complement.
CCGATGTTGCCAGATACTTGTAATCCATTCATGACGAATATGTCGGTGGTCCAGCAGATAAGCCCCCTTATAACATCATTTTTATTTGTAAAAATAATTATGGTTAAACATCGATTGCTTAGAGAAAGAACTAGGCATTGATAATACATAGGACAATCTTCCCTACACAGCTACTACTCTGCCTAAAGAGGAGATATTACAGAACCAAAAATTTATTATGCTCAGCTTTGGGATTTCAACCAAAGATGAAGACACTGATCACCCCTCCTTGTGTTGGGTACCAAAATTACACAAATGCCCATACAAACAACGGTACATAGTTGGATCTGCAAAATGTTATAGAATTCCTGTTTACCTCCATCTTGTCAGCCATTAAAGAGGGTCTTCAAAAATATTGATATTTTCAAGAAATGTTAACTAATTGTAAAGGAAATGTGGATGTTAAAAAAATATCTAAAGATCATTATCACACTTTTAACAGCTTTAAAACGTTTGACTTCCTCATACTTCATTCTTACATTTTTCATAAACAACTGAAATATATGTTTCTCCCGTAAGAACGGCGAATGAAAATATAAGTACATTGTTTTAGACACGCATACTTTGAGAAATACGACTCAGAATCACAGAAAAAATATACAGCTGAAGTAGTGATTAAAATGTGAGAGTTTCTATCGACAATATATTCGACCGATTTGTAGGACTTGTTATTGGAATTCCTATGGGCACAAATTGTGCACCTCTCTGTTTCTACACTCATATGAGTTTGAATTCATCGAAGGGCTTCTTAAAAATAAAAAAAAAATAAAACACTAAAGCAGTTCTTTAATTTCAGCTTTCGTTTTATAGATGACCAACAACAACCCTTGCTGTTGTGATTTTCTTCATCTTGTCTATCCAAAAAAGCTCAAAATTAAGGATATTTCAGATAGTTTCACATCGGTGTTATTCCTTGACCTTCATATTGAAATTGACAACAGAGATACACTACAAACTAGGCTGTATGACAAACGCGATGACTTCACTTTACAAACAGTCAACTCCCCTTTTCTTTTCTCTCTTTCTTAAAGCGGCAGCATGTGTGTGTGTTTTAAGATCTCCCGACTCATTCGCTACTCAAGGGCCCGGCTGTGGTCGATGCAGTGACTACTTTGATAGAGCTCGGTTGCTTACAATTATGCCTCTTGATTAAACAATGGTATGTTATCCGTAACTTGAATAATCATTTATAGTCGACATCACGAGCTTGTGGACCTCTATGGGATATATATTTCCCAGATGACAACTGAACATATCTTCCCCTTCCAGCTAAAAATTGTTTCCCTCTGCCGGGTTTGACATGTTCAACATGGCGGGTGTCTTATTAGAAACAGGAAATGCTTACTATACCGGTGTACCTGAACTCGCCCATGGTATGGTTTTATTGGGTCCGTGCATTCGTTTGTATGTATGTCTTCATTTTCTTTTCTGCCCCTTATGCGGCGTCCTTCTTTCTTTGTGTGTCCGATATTGTTCGTTTTTAGACTGGTAGTTCGGTTCTCACTTACTTTACGACAAAATTTGAAGAAATTGATGTTACCCCTTCACTCAGTTTTCAAGACTTTCACATTTCTGTACAAATTACAAAAAAACAGGATAACAGTAAACACCTACAATGGCCTGGAACTACAATCACATGCCACAATTCACATACAAACTGCACTAGAAAACAATAACGAAAAAAGCCTATGAAAAACCTAGAAAATTGAAATTTCTTTCGATTTTTTTTTTATTCCTGGTATCTCAAAATCAAGCGCCTGAACCTGTCATTTTTATGTTTATTGTCGACCTTTCATTAAGTCCTACTAACTCAGAACACTTTTATAATACTCATTACTTCCACTCAAAGGTGACAACAGCCTTAACAACGCATTTATCAAAAGTTCATTACGGATTTCAATTAGTTTTTTTGTTCTGAATAAAATAATAAAATACCATGAATAATTTCTTATCAAACATTTTATTTAAACATCGGAAGGAATCGGTGCCAAAATATTGACCAATTTATGATGAACCGGAAGGAAGCGTTAATGTCATTCTTTTTTTCTTATGACCTCTGAAGACATCTGGAGCTTCGCAATCTCGAATTTACTCTATTAGAACATGAAAATGTTATTTCTGGAAAGAATGAACACGTGACAGTAATGAAGCAACTCAGATTTTTCTATTTTTATATCATTTTTGCGATTTTCGAGCAAAATGTAATACTTCGATCATATTTATTGACATGATCGCTGCAGGTAATATTTTAGCTATTTAAAGAGGATTTAACAGGAACCAAGTGTAAAATTATTATACAGCTTATAAAGATGATTCAAAATGTAATTAAGAATGAAAAATGTCGTCATTACCCTAACGCAGAACGCCAAAGTGAACTGACTGAAAATATTTACACATTACAAATACGGGGACACACGCTGTCATGCGTTGTTGAACGTTGGTTGTCTCGTAAAAATTATATCATGCTCAAAACAAAGATGGCAAACATGTTGTTAATAACTTCTGCAGACGTTAGACGAACGCCAGAAGTACGTTATAGAGACGTTGTGTGCGATATGTAGTAGTTTCCAAAACGCTGTTTTGAACGTGTGAAGGACGCAAACAAAGTGCCCTTGAACCTATCCCTCATTTAAATCCGATGTATTTTCCGGTACTTTCAAGTGAAATTTATATCCATGTCTACTTTTTAAAATTGCATTGGGGTGACGAATTTCCAACTGATCTGACGAAAGCTCGTCAAAACGCTTAATCCATACTATCTACATGCTGGACGAACACTGTGGATACGTTTGATATACGTCAATTACGCTAATAAACGCGTTTGAAACGTTTCTATACGTTGTTCAACGTTTTATGAGCTTTGCAGACAAGTTTTAGATATCTTCTCCGTGCGTTGTAGGTTGTCAGTTGGATTTTATGAATACGTCCAGCAAAAGAATTTCTTCAATTTCTTCAGCGTGTGCTAACCTTCTTACAAAAATTCGCAAACTTCGGCACACATTGAAAAGATCGTTGTAGTGTGACAGGTCCTTTCCGACCTTATAAATTCGTGAGTACGATACAAGCTGGTACCGTAGTATACCGATATTGAATTCTTATAATACTTTGACCTACAACTCCGACAAATAACCTGCCTTTGGCTACCAGAAATGTTTTACTGCCGAACAGTACAGTATAACTGTGATTGTTTAAATTCACATCTGTAAGGAAGTACAGACCCATCTAACGATTCAATTTTAATTAAAACTCCTTGCTTGTATCTTCTTCACACCATCGATGCAATAAAAAGCAAGAAAAGAAAAGGTCGACTTTGATGCATTGAACAATTAAGGGGCGACCGCTTGATTCTGAGAGAGGAAGTGACATACTTTGCGAAAATTTGCTGGTAAGACAGTTTATTTTCAACCACAAACGACAAGTTTATTTTATTTTTCCTTTTACCATACAGTGTAATCTTGAGACAAGAATATTTTTTTTGTTTTGTTTTCAAAAAAGTGTAGGCGAGAATATTTATTTTCATCTTTATTCTGGCCAGAATATTTATTTCCAAAAGCTGCAAGGTAACCATCCCTCAAGAATCAAGACTCTTGTCCTTGTTTTACGTTTGTTAAGGCTTGTTAAAGGAGTTCCAATATCCCATATCCCAGTAAGTCTGGAATAAAATATCCTTTTAAAAATTTAACATATAGTGATTGAAATATCTCATATCCCACCGTCAAAATTTTCCATATCCCCTACATCCTAATATACACTAAGCAAGGCTGTTTGTTTGAATAATCTGTAAGTGTAGTAAAATATTAATGGAACTGTGTATTTCAACAAGGTATATACTCCTCAAGTTAAAATTGGAATGTCAACATTTTCCACTTCTGGTGCGTCACTCGTCATGTCATTTGTCACTTCTGGTCAAAGGAAAAGGTAGTCTGAAGTTTTTGACAACCTATTTCCTATTTCAGTATACAATCTTCAAATTGAAACTTCTCAAACGGAATAAACAGTATCAGGAATGTTAATAAAAAGAGCATTCTACGTGCACTCTAAAACTGGCGTTTAAATCACGAAAGTAATGCTAAGCACAATTCTGTACCTCTTTTTAACGGCAAAAACCGTAAACGCGTTTAAAAAGTGTTTAGAATCTGAACATGTTTAGAAAATGTTTAGGGTTGTAATAAGATTCAACGTTTTGTAACTTTGCTTTAAGCCTTTTTTATTCATTCTATATATTCAAAATTCATCTTTCTGGTCTTTCTGTAGTTGAGAAATTGCTTCAAGTGAAATCAACAAATGTAGATCTATTACCAGAAGGACATAAAAAGAAAAACATATTAAACAAATTATGCAAATGTAAATGCGAAAATAGAATGTAATATCTTCGAATACTAGTGAACGTGGTGAAAAAATTCATTTTCAAATCTTTCATGGAAATTGTAACAAAAAGTACCAACACCAGGATGACAGACAATCAAAGAGCATTGTTTACACTGTGTAAAACGAATAAATATATAGAATTTCCAATGAATATCAGACCTTATATAATGTCAAATACATACCTTTGAAACAAATAAATCTGTAATAAAACAACATCTCCCCTTCAAGAGAAACCAAGCTTCTGCATTGCTTATCTCCATGTTTCACTTTTCAAAACCAAACAACAAAAATGATTACAGCGCCCTTTACACGAAAAACAAGTCTTCATTTGAAACGTCTAAACTGTTTAATTCTCAACACGTTTAGAAAGTGCTTAGGCGTTTATAATGTGTTTAGAATGTGTTAAAACAAGATGATCTTCACTCTCAACATGTTTAACTCCTAAAAGTGTTTAACACTAAAAACACATGTCAGTTAAAAGTGCTGACGAATTAAACACAATCCTAAACGTGTATACGGCTAAACATATTTGAAACGTGATGAAAACCTTAGTGCCACTTTAACAGCGTGCCTTTTGTATTACTTCACGTTAAAATTCAAAAACAATTGAATATTTTAAAGGCTGCGCGGCGTTGATTACAACTATGAATCCAGTTTAAAACATGCAGAAAAGCATACACATTGATAATGAATTTTATGTTTCTTCCAGTATTAAACAATCCAAAAGGTTGTTGTGACACAATCATGAAGATCCTTTGCTTCACTACGATGATTTGCATTATTTATTATTTCTTTTTACATTGATTTTCCTTCCTTTTTTTTGGTAAAGGTATCACTGTGAAAATCTACCTAATAATTACTAATAATTAAGAACAATTGTATTACATATTACAATAAAACACATAATTCTGGACAAAACCTTGGACAATAACGCCTGTTTAGCATGTTGATATAATGAAATCTCAATTTTTCTAAGACTGTCCCGTATGTGTGTCATTTATTGCCATATATCTCGTAAAAATGTCAACTTTAACATTACCGGAGTTTCGTGACATTTCATCTACAGTTCAGAACATATTGTGTTGTATTAAACCGAAGAAATAAAGAGACTTGTTTTGCAAATTATCTCACAAATCTACCTAACACGTCAGCAAACGAATACCGAAGCGACATTCATCGCATATCCGTTATAGATATACTGTAGACGTACTTTTATTCGAGCACATAAATTATCGTTGTCTTGATAAATATCACTACTTCGAGTGTTATTAAATATGTGGTTTCGAATTCCATACCTTAAAACTCTAGGGAAAGATGCATTTCGTTGGGAACTTATTTTAATAGTTTAAGTTAAAATGCTTGAAAATTTAAGTTGTGCTCAAACGAAAAATATGTTGGCTTTTAAAAAAAAACTGCAAACATTTCTATCATCTCTCTTTCTCTCCAAATTTCTATTTTCCATTTATTAACTCTTATATTATATATATGTGGTATAATTTGTTCACTTGATGCTTTTTGATCAGTAAAATGCCCACAAAACCTTTCTTTTGGACCGATTTAGGAAAACTTGATTTGTGTTAAACGTTTAACTTAATTTCAAAACTACAGAACGGCCGTGATGCAAAAATAATTACTCGGACATCAATTCATAAATATTAACAAAAGGCAAATCAATCACACTAATAAGGATATTTTAGTTTAGTATAGTTACTTTGGAAACTGTAAAAACCTTGAGCAATAAAAATGTTGCTCCCAAAACATTTAATTTGATTTTCTTCTATGATCAATTTTCAGATTGGTGTTTTGAAGATTTATTTTGAAAAATTATTTTACAAATAAGTAGATTCTGTTATTTGTTGTAGACCGGGAAACAAAACTTGTTGGTGCACTCTATTGTGATGGCGATTTTTCAAGCTTGCAGTATCTTTCCCTGAAAGATTTAACAATGTCTCATAAACTACACACTGTGGATATCTACAGCATTATTGTAAAACTAGTGCAGATGGTTATGGACATGCACAAGCATAGCCTTACCTTTGGTGATGACATATGTATGGAGAACATTAACGTTATCTTTGATTCCAGGGTAAATATTACAGAAGTGTATGACGTTTTTGACACAAGCAATTATTCATCATTTTTGTATATTTCTTTTTAAAGTACATAAAAATCAAGTTTAATGCTATGATATTTTTTATTCTTAACTAAAGTGAGAGGACATGGTGTAAATACACATGAGACAAAGTCTTTACAAATACATGGTAGAACAAAACAATGGGTCAAAGCTTTTATTGGTGTTCTTCATCTTGAAGTCATCATCAGGCCTTCAACAATGACATTTACTCATTTCTCATAGTAAATAAAAAATATTAGTTGTACACACGGTAAGACATACTCACTTTTGTCATAATAGAAGGTCACACAAGTAGTCCTTTCTTTCCTCCCTATTATTTGTACTCCCTTTCAGACAAATGTCGCCTTTTCATAAAAGATCATATTTAGAGTGCTTCATTTCGTCCCTAAATATCATATTCTCATATTAGATATTTTCACTTTTGTCATAATAGAAGGCGCATTAAGAGTGTTCCCTTATGTCCTGCTAGTTGTTTTCCCTGTTACAAATATATTTAGATTTATCTTCATAGAAGGGCGCATTTAGAGTGCTTCTTTTTGCCACCAGTAATTGTACTCCCTGTTTGATTTAAGCTTATTATATTCAAGGAAGAAAAGGATAGGACAATGGCCTAAGCACATACAGTCCTCTCCCTTAAAACATACAAAAGGCATACAATGCAAATAACAAAAAACATAAATACAAGCGAAATTGACAATGATGATTAAAAGTGAGGCTCCTCGTGTAGGTGCCAAGGAATCAGGTAATCAAGTATTCATTTATTATTCTGCAATTGCAATCAATATTTAATCACTGAAAAAACGGGTAATTTATGTATGTTAATACAAAATATGGATATCAAACAGTCAAAATTGAGTCTAAGAATCAAAGACACCTGTTATTAAAATAATCAGCATAAATAATAATGAAGCCTTAAATTAGAATGTAATCAAGAAGTCCATGAGCAGGCTCACTAGTTAGTCTTTATATAAATCATGATTTCACAAAAGAAAAAAAAAACCTAAACCTTGTGTAGTCCCTGTTAGAGTTATTCAGATTTGTTTGCATGAAAGGATGCAATAAGAGTGCCTCCCTTTGTCCCTACTAGTTGTCCTCCCAAAAAAACACGTTCAGTTGCGTAAGATAGAAACGCCATTTAGTGCGCTTCCTTTCGTCCCTTTTAGTTGTGCTCTCTGCCAGATATATTCGGTTTTGTAATAATAGGAGTGTACATACAGGGTGGTTCCTTTCGTCCCAAATAGTTTAATCCCTGTGAAATATATAACTCCTTGTCAACTAAAACATATTTAGTTTAATAATTATAGAAACGGGCATCAGTTGTGGTTCCTTTTGTCCCATCTAATTTTAATCCCTGTCAGACATATTCAGTTTTGTCATGACACAAAGGGGCATTAATAATGCTTCTTTTCGTGCCTTTTAGTTGTAATCCATGTCAAATTTTCATTTGTTTTTTATGATAGATGTGGCATTCAAAATTATGCTTTCTGTCGTTCCTATAAATTGTACTTCCTACTAGCAGAGACAAATTAAGCTTTGTCATGATAAATATGGCAATAAGATAGCTTTCTTCCGTTCCTTACGTTTGCATTCAATTTATGCCAATTCAGCTTGGACATATCCAGTTTTGTCATCCTTGAAAGAAGCATGAAGTCTCCTTCATTTCTCGTTCCCATTAGCTGTTTTTCCTGTCAGACAATTCAATTTTGTCTTTATAGAAAGGCGCATTAAAAGTGATTCTTTCCGTTCCTATTTGTATTACTCCCTCACAGATATATTCTATTTTGTCGTCAAACATTATTTGTATGTCCTATAAGACATATGCAGGTTTTGTTTTTTTTAAATAGAATGTCGCAATTAAGAATTTGTACTCCCTTTCAGATATATTCAGTTTGGTCATAATGTAAGTGAAGAATGATTCGTTTTGCCCTTATTACTTCTATCCCTGCTTGTTTTGACATAATCAGTTATGTAATAAAAATACAATTAAGAGTCCTTTCTCCGTTCCTTTTACTTGTACTATCTCTGAAACATGTTAAGTTTTAACATGCTAGAAAGAGGCTTTTAGAGTGCTTCTGTTTGTGGGTATTAGTATTAATTCTTGTCGGGCGTCTTCACCTTTTTTCATAATAGATGGGGACACTGAGAGTGTTTTTCTTTTGTCAATATTAGTTGTACTCCCGTTTAGATGTATTCAGTTTTTCCATAATAAAAAGGTACATTAAAAATGATTTCTCTCTGTCCTATAAGTTGTACGCCCTGTCACCTCAGACATATTCAGCTTTTCCATGATAGAATGACATAAGAAGAGTACTTTTATTATCTATATACCTAATGTATCTTACCTCTTGCAACCTTATCATTCTTCTATCTATTTCCTACCCACCTAATGTTCATCATGTACTATGTTACAACCCTAGATTTCCTACGAGGAGGAATGACCAGCTTACCGAAAGCTATATTTTTATATAGCCTAGTTGACCGAGTGGTCTAGGGCGCTGGGCATAGTGCAGGCGGTGTTGCCATAGATGACAACAAGCAGGGGTTCAAATCCAGCCGAAGACCTTGCTGGATTTTCCTATGTTAACAGGCTTAAAAAGATGATTTTCATCACTGTTGGCATTCGGAATCATATATTCTACCTTTGCAGCTCACCTTACCAACACATTATCATACTTCCATATGCCCCTTTTAGTTGTAGGCCCTGTCACTTTAGATATATTAAGTTTGTATGACAGAAAAAAAAGCTTTGAGCGTGCTTCATTTCGTCACTGTTTTTGTAATCACTGTCGGACATATTTAGTTTTCCCATGATATAAAGGGGCTTTATTAGTATTTAATAGTACTTCTGTTCATGCCTATTACTTGTAATCATTGTCAGACATATTAAGTTGTGTCAAGAAAAAAATGCCATCTTTTTTGGAAGTATTAGTTGTAAGCACTTTAAGATATATTTATTTTGGGATCCTATTAGTTTTACTCTGTAAGCTCAGTCATATTCAGATATCCATGTATTTGTAGAAACTTTGTCTCATTTTCATTTACTCCATATCCCTTGATTGTTAATTGTAGACTGGAGTTTGTCTCTCCTGCAGTGTGGAGTCCGTAAAAAGATTTTCCGTGAGAGAGATGTATGCTCTATATACATTTCAGTTATGGTGTACTTCTTCTTGAGAGAATCTCTCATATGGATACGCTATCACACTTTCATATTTTGGTTTTTTTTAATTTTTGTAATCTAAAATTGTTATTCTGACCACCTGTTTATTGTGCCCACATCTCATGATTTTATTATGCCAAGTTTTCTTACAGCTGGCTCGATGAGTGCCCTATGGTTGTTTGAATGTTGTGATCGTCTTCTCTCGTATTTTTGTCAGGCAGTGGATGACAGCGATTGTAAGAACACTTTGCCAGTTAAGTTTATGTCTGTTGACCATCCCGCATCCACGGATCATTAGGTAAAAAGCATGGATGTAGCGTTGCTCGACAATTAGCAATGAATTCCGCTCAAACCGGTGCTAGGGGCCGTCTTGAACTTGCTATGAGGTATGAGTAAAGCTCATTGTTGAAGGCCTCCCGGTGACTTCAAGATGAAGAACAACAAAAAAGGCATTGTTCCATTGCTTATTATTACCATGTATTTGTAGAGACTTTGTCTCATTTGCATTTACTCCATATCCCTTCATTGTTAGTACCATGTTAGATAGGCGCATTAAGCGCTTCCTTTCGTCTTCTTCCCTGTTAGTTGTACTAATTGTCAGACATATTCAGTTTTCCATTTTAAAATTTTGACTCGTAGTTGCTGAGAAGATTTTTGAATGTGCTTCACTCTAGGTCAAAGTTGCAATGTGTCCCCGGCTTGGAAAAGGTGGGGACGTGGAGGATATATTTTTAGAGATGACCACCCAATGACAGTTGTATCTAAGTTTGACTTCAGGTTGGTTTCAATTGGCCCGGCTGTTTCAGAGGAGGGATATTTAAATTAAAAATTCATTACAGAAGACGGAAATCTCACCCTGATTATAGACAAGTTAGCTAAAACGGTTCTAATTTTTAAAACTAGTTTTGCCCTTCAATTATACTATAATGTATGTCATCTTATCATTTATATAGCAATATCTTGTAGGGAAAAATGGTAAAGATTAAAGTTTCAACAACAGAAAAGGACATTAGCCATGTCATGGATACATGTAAGGATGTTGAAAACATTGGAAACATCGTGAAGTGTCTTCTAAGATATAAACATTTTTTAAAAGATTGACAAAGAATAATTAATTCTCATTAAAACGGACACGGTTTATAAAAAATAGTTTAGATGTGACAAAATATGTTGTAATTCAGTAAAGCTTTTTTATCAAATATGATTAAACCAGAACATCATACCAATATGTGCAAACTGTCACTTTTCTATTTGCTTGTCACTTTAGATGATTTTTTATCTGTAGTTTTATTGTAGGCTATATTTTCCGTTATCACTCTTTGCGAACTTCATCAATGGCAGACATATCGTTCATTGTCGCCATCGTTTTGTCGAATTCATTAATGCCTGACATACTATTCATTGTTGCCATCGTTTGATAAAACTATGTGACGTTAATCGTGTAGCTAGTTATTTTGCCTACTGTAAACAGTTTAATGGCTTAAATAAGCATCATATTTTCTTTATTCAGTAGATGTCCAATTCAATCTTTGAAATCTTTATAATGTTTCAATTATGTTTTTTTCTGTTTTATATTATTTTTTTTTTATTATTCTTTTCCTTTTGGTGTAGTCAAATTTATTCAGCTGCTGCTTTTTTTTTCGTGTTTGTTGTCCAATTGCTATATTATGATTTTATTCTCCAAAACAGAATTTTTAGGGCTTTATGTACATGTATAATGGATGAGTTGGATACATCGAGGTTTACTTTTAATCTTTTTCATTTTGTTTTCAAAATGCAATCATCATGGAAAAAAGGATATTAATGTGATATATATAGAATATAGGACTTTTTGTTTTTGATACGGACTTTATCACGGTAGTATATCAGGTGAGCCTGCTAGGGCGAACCTGATATGCTACCGTGATAAAGTCCGTATCAAAAACAAAAAGTCCTATATTCTGTTTATCGGGAATTTCTAAATGTTGCAGTTTCGTTGTTAATTTTGAATCAATATGAGGAACTCTTTCTTTGGCGAATAATTCATGCGTAAACTGTATTGTGCACAATTCTGTTGACGTCAGGGTGGTGTGACGTCACATCCTTCTGTACGTTGGGTTTAAACAAGACACGTCTTGTTATTTTAATTTCGTTGGAAATAGTGTAACAAATGATGAAAATAGCCTCATTCAACTGGTATAAAAAAAACATACAATCAATGCCGCAACATAGTAAGTAATTATTGCTTCAAATGGACATCACCCGAGAAGATTAATTTGTCAAAGACAGACCGTCATTTGAGCACGGCACCTTTCTTGTCACTGAAAACACCCTGCGTAATTCAGGATTGTAGGGGTTTGTAGTAAATGGGTAGGCGCCTCTTTGTCTTCTTTTAAACTCGGCGATAGTTCATTTGAAGAAAGCAAACCACCATAGCGAATTGGATTAATGGCCTGATGTTTTTATTGCAGTGTCAAGGTATGCATTTTTCATAAAATACAAGCCAAGATAATAAGGAAACGTGTATTTCTGTTTGAATTACGAACAACTTCAAAATTGTTTACTGTTTGTTGTCGCAAATAATTGTCATTCATGAGTTGACTTTACATTCAGATTAATGCGCGTCGCTTCGGTTCGCGCATGTCATCTGACGTACTGACCCAATAAATTTTTGATATGGTCCAGTACGTTGATAATGACTTTATCGGTCAGTACACATCAAAGGCAAGAAGCATAAATTACCGATAAATTTCTTTTACAGGAAATAAACATATAAGTTGAGTGTTGTACGATTTTTAAATGAAAAGAAAATAAGCTTGTTCGCCACTCCATTTGAAAATAAATACGATTTCAAATGAACATGATTTTTTTTGTTAGAAGATTAAAAAAGAAGCAATTTAAGTGAAAATGCTCATGAAGATGTATAAAACGAAATTATGGAAAACATAGGATGTCAATGGACAAAAACTTATAATGCCTTTAAATGGATCAAACACGGGGATTCGGAAAATCTTACAGAAAGCCCAAAACATAAGGAGCGAACCTCCTTAATACAAAATAAATAGGATAACAGGATAAGCATAGGGTATTTCATTCTTGAGATTAACCTTAATAATCACTCTAATTTTGATGAATTCCCACTCTATAAAAATTGAGCTTCGAAAGTAAATTTCAATCACTTTTTGGAATTATTTCCATACCAATCTATTCTTTTTTATTAGTTTTAATCCGTTCAAATACAGATAAGTCATAGTTATAAATTAGTAAAAAAAAACTCACTGGAAAACTTAAAAATTCAAATTTTTACATTAAATCTCAAAACCAAATAAAACGAAATGACAATTCCATCAATTTTAAATCAATCAAATAACAAAACAAAGTATCTAGACAGCGTGACTATAAAAGGTGCAATAACAAGGAAATTTGCAATCATATATTACACAACAAATGTACACTTTATTATGAGTGAAAACAGAATAACCAAAAAACTGAATCAATTGAAAAGATCTTTTAAAACCATGCCAAACTGTTAATATGCAATAATCAATAACGATAAATTTCAAATATCTAAATACATGCATGAATAATCTTCAAATAGAAGCTGTACAATATGTAAACATACTCAGACAGGGAAGTGGTTGAAATAGAACAATAGAAATTGAGCTCTCGTTTAAATGAGGTAAAAATGTTTCCCTTGGATTGTTGACCATAGATGCATAATTAAAAAAGTTATTTCCGATGAAAAAAATAGTATTTTTCATTCCTATCCTTTGAATTTATATCAAAACAGCATAGATTGCCGCAGGTGACCGTATAGATGCACATACTATGCACAAATCGGCATAAAACATCAATTTGGTGTCTGTCTTTCAAAGTGGATCTCCAAAAAGCCCATCTTCAGGTTTTGACCAAAATTTGTATACGGATTGCCAATATCTTTGTTAATCCATGTGCATTTTTTTATGTTCGCCCTTTGTAGCGTTTCTTCAGAATAATAGTTCAAACACGATCGAATTTTTATTTCCTTTGCATTCTTTCTGAGGTTTCTTTCAGGGATCAACTTTGTATAAAGACGGAACTGTCAACATATTACCCTAAAAGAATACCAGATGGTATTAACCATTATATTACACTTTAACATCTAATTAACACGTGTCCGAAAATCTTGAAATTCAACCAAATGAAAATACTAAAAGTACTTCTAATACATGCTCCTTTAATTGCCCCATACATTCATTTCACAGTGAGTACAAGTCACTTGTGAGCTAAATATATATTCCTGCTACTTAAAAACTTGAAAAAGTGGATCCTGAAAAAGACCATATGCAGAAATCAATTTTATATGGTTTATACAATGCATAATCATATACTTAATAATATTCCTAAATTTTGTTTCCGCCCATGCCCTTTGAGGGTGGCTAGATTTTTTTCTTAATTATCATACAATTATGACTTTCAGGTAGAATCGGTTTTAAAACAATGTTTATAAATTAATCAACGACAATTGTGTATTTCCCATATATCTGTACTATACATGGATTGTTGCAGCATAAGATACATAATATGTGGAATGTAAAAAATAGCGCATTTTTTTTTTTTTTTTGTTACCGTGGCTGTGTCGTTACACGTCTTGGTTATTTGAGGAGACGACAATAAACAAATTAACAGGGGAGAAAATTTTTGTGAACTACTTCCCAGCTTGTACTAAGCAACAGAAGAGAGGTACTACTTGTTTAATGTTGTTTAATTTCCAATATATTTAAGCCATATCGGTTTTTTATGTAAATATATATATATAGATGTTTTTAATTTCAAATGACGAATATATACGCATTTCGATTTAAAAAGAAAATCACATTCTAAGGTTACAGCACCGGTTTCTATTGAATGTGTAAGAAAACAAAAGTCAAAGAATTGCTCTTCTCAGAAAGGACTTGTTGTGTAGTTGTATTGTCTACAGTAATTTTCAAAATAATACAGGTTGGAGTGAAAAAAGGTTCAAATTCATCATTTTCAAGCATTTGTACCTTTTTAGGTAAATAAGTTGGTTTTTGAGAAAAAGAAATTGAGAATTCAAAAATGATTCCGTTTTGTCTCCGCGATTTAAGAAACAATATGTAAAAGTTTCAAGATGTTGCAACAAATATTTTGCGTAGTATTTGCCTTTGAATTTAAAGGTACAAAGGAAAATACGTTCTTAATGGTTCGTTTGTTACTTTGTGTTGTTCAGAAAAAAAGAATGGAAATGGAGAACGTTCAAATTGTCCAAGTGACAGGAACTATCACGATAACAAACTTCTCCAATAGTATCACTATCTCAATAATAAAGTACAGTATGGCACTGGTAATCCACAATCTATACGTTAATAAATAAAAAGGAACATAGTTTAACTTATTTAATGTTCCTCTGGTAAAAATCCATTGTCAGCTGATTAATTTGTTAGGTTCCATTTATGCTCTGTCCAGTTATTGTTATTTTTTTTTCAATGAAACTGAAAGAACATGACCCCTTGAGAATGTCATTTGCTCGCAAAAAATTAACTACCCGTTTTTAGCTCACCTGGCTATGTCAGGGTGAGCTATTGCCATCACTTAGCGTCCGTCGTCCGTCCGTCGTTAGCTCATTTTGAAAAATGTTCTCCTCTTAAACCACTGGGGCAAATTGAACCAAACTTAAAGTGAATCATCACTAGGGTATCTAATTTCAAATTTGTTATTTTGTATGTGTTAAGTCAAACAACATGGCTGCCGTTACTAAAAATAGAACATAGGGGCAAATTACAGTTTTTGGTAAATAAATCAAAAACCGTTACAGATATTAAAAATCTGACGAAGTTAAAATGATCAGCATGAGAAGATCTACCCATGCTGAAATTTTGAAGAAAATCTGATGACCCGTCTAAGAGTTATTTTCCTTTTTCCGTAAAATTTTCAAAATTTTGATGGTTTTTTTTTTTTTTATTTTTTATTAAAAAAAACTATTACAGATAGAGGTTAAGTTTAAATTGCAAAAATGTTCAGCATAATAAGATCTACCCACATGGATATTTTAAAGAAAATCCAAGTACCTATATATGAGTTGTGGTCCTTTATTGGTCAAGTTTTTCGTGATTTTTAACTTTTTGTCCTATATTTCAAAAACGCTTTTAAATAGAGGTCAAGTGTAAATTGCAAAAATGTTCAGCATGTTAAGGACTATATTTTATTGAACACGTTCAAGTTTTCCGAGTGCTTCCAAGATGGCCGCCAACGTGGAACTTAGTTTACCATTTGACCTAATAGGAAAATTCATACAAAGAACTTCTTCTTGAGAACCACTGAATTGATTTGAACCAAACTTGGCATGAATGATGCTTAAGAGGTGCTGACTAAGTGTTGTTACTTTGGTGCTGATCCATCATCCAATAGGCCCGCCAGCGGGGATCTTAATTTTAACATTAGACTCTAAGGGAAAATGCATACAAAGAACTTCTACTTTAGAACCACTAAATGTATTTGAACCAAACTTGGCATGACTGATGTTTATGAGGTGCTGACCAAGTATTATTACTTTGGTGCCAATCCGTCATCTTACATGACCGACAGCAATGGACCCTATGGGAAATGCAAACAAAGATCTTCTAGAGAACTACTGAATGGATTTAAATCAAACATGACGTGGATGATGCCTGTCAGGTGCTGACCAAGTGAACTTTATTTAACAAAAGATCTTCTAGAGAACTGCTTAATAGATTTTATCCAACTTTGCTTATGAGAAGCTGACCAAGTGTTGTTACTTCAGTTCTGATCCATCATCCAACATTGCTGCCAGCAATGAATTGGGCCCTGAAGGGAAATGCATACAAAGATGTCATAGAAAACCATTGAATGGATTAAATTTAAACATTGCATACATGAAACTTGTGAGATTTTGACCAAGCTTATAACTTTGGTGCTTATCCGTCTTCCGACATGGCCACTTGTAGCAAAACTTAGTTTAACGTTGGACCCAGTGGAAAATGCATAAAAAGATCTTCTGCTCTGAAACTGCTTGAACAATTTCAGTAAAATTTTTATATGATAGTCCTTATGTGACCCTCTTCAAAGTTTTATGTTAAATAGCTGCCAGTAGGGAACGTAGATTAACATAGGCCCCTTAAGTTTGGACACTGCATTCAAAAATCTTCTCTGAAACTGCTTGAACAATTTTAATTAGATTTTATAAAACGTTTCTGATTTTTATGTACATACACCACCAAAGATGGACCATCATTTGGGAATTATAGTGCTGCAGGACCCAGGTGAGCGATACAGGCTCTTGAGAGCCTCTTGTATTTGTGTATTATTACTAGTCATATAGATTGTCGTGACACATATTTCAATGTTTTGCATAGTCTTAGATATACCAATAAGAGTGTATTCTAAAAATTAGATTTCAATATATTACACGTTTGATTGTTTTGTTAAAGGTTTTTACTATTAACTCTCAACTGATATGCTTACATAAAGTATTTGCTATTACCCATGGTTTATTGTGTGTTGTATTTTATGTCATCAATACTTGTATACAGTGTGCATTCAATAAAGAAAAAACGAAAACACATGTGCTCTTTTCAAATTGTATTGAAACCCAAACATATTTTATTTATCTGAAATGAAATTTTACGGGGTTACATTATTATGATGTACGTCAATGCAGTTTAGTGTTGATGAAGTCAACAATTAAGAGATTTCAGAAATATAATCAATTGATTTTAACTTTGAAATGTGCCTCTAGAAACTATTCACAATTTGAACACAGCCTGATGGCATCTGAACTAAAGATGCATTAGTTGTTGAAACAACCATCCCAATGTCAGATTATGTTGCCACTGGCTGGGAACTTCAAATGAGAAATGGAAAGTAATACATCTATAGTTCCAAAATATTTCTAAATGCAATTTTCATAGAAACTATGTTAAACACTGGTAGCAATGTTAAATGAAACAAGAACAGAAAAATAACAAACATTTAAATGGATAACCTCTGGACTATATTCAAATTCTGTTGAAACTTTTATTGCGGTTTCAATTAAATATTTTTTTAATTGCATATCCCGTAATTTCATTTTTTTAAGTGTGCAACCAAGGTTTTAACCTCAAAAAACAAAATGTTTCTCACAGGGGTCCACACATAAACCGTTGTAACAAAAATTGGTTCAAACTGACTCTGAAGTTTCAGACAACAAATCCCTGAGAACCGATCCGTCAGTCGGAAACGAACAATCCAAAGACAATGTCAACGTCAGAAATACAGAGAAATAAAGACATAACATGAGCATGGCACAGAGAAAAAAATGAAGACTCACACATATACAAAAATGAACAACACGGACCAAATAAAAAAACTAAGTTTCAAGCTGGCAGATCTCTTTGATAGGGTAAGGACCTGAAAGGCAACTTTTTGTAAGGACCACTAGAGGACAATTGTTGCAAAATTTAGTTTCAATTAGCTCAGTAGTGTCAGAGAGGACGTCTGAAGGCGTTTTCCCATGGGGTCCAATGCTGAACTATGTTCTACCCTTGCAGCCACTTTGATAAGGAAAGAACCTGAAAAACAACCTTTTTATATGATAACCTCAGGACTATTATGACCATGTGTATTTCATATAGGCTCTGTAGAACACCTTTTTTGTAGGGATCACTAAGGGCCTAGTATTGCAACATTTGTTTCCAATTGGCTAAGTAGTTGCATAGTATATATTTGAATGCTTTTTCCTCATAGGTTCAACATACCCGACTGTCTGCCATCTTGGATAAACTACTTTTTTCCAGTTGACCACTTAAGGAAAATGCTGGGCAATGTTGGTTCCAATTTCCTTAGCGTTTTTAGCAAACTCTGAATGCATTTTAGTAGCATTAAATTTTAAATTATCGTTTACCGTTTGGGTCATCTTGGATAAGGCATGACCAAGAGAGAGATGTATGCTCTCTATATTTTTCAGTTATGGTGTACTTGTGCGTGAGAGAATTTCTCATATGGATATACTATTGATACTTTCAAATTTTTGGCATTTATTTTATTAATTTCGAAATGTAATCCAGACCACCTGTTTTAAGTGCCCACATCTCACTATTTTATAACGCCAAGTTTTCTTACATTCGACTTGATGAGTGCCCTGTGTTTGTCTATATGTCGTAGTTGTCCACTAGCTTAAGACACTAGTGCTTTTGCCGGGCAAGGATGACAGTGATTGTAAGAGCACTTTGCCAGTTTAATTGATGTTTGTTGACAATCCTGCACCCATGACCAAGAAAGACATGGATGTAGCGTTGCTCGACAATTAGCAAAGAATTCCGCTTAAACCGGTGCTAGGGGCCGTCTTGAACTTACTATGAGGTATGAGCAAAGCTCATTGTTGAAGGCCTCATGGTGACTTCAAGATGAAGAACAACAATAAAAGCGTTTTTCCCTTGCTCGTTTTTTTACCATGTATTTGTAGCGACTTTGTCTCGTGTGCATTTACTCCATATCCTTTTATTCACCATTTACGACTGGAGTTTGTCTCTCCTGCAGTGTGGAGTCCCTAAAAAGATTCCCCGTGCGAGAGATATATGCTCTCTATATTTTTCAGTTATGGAGTACTAGTGCGTGAGAGAATTTCTCATATGGATATACTATTAATACTTTCAAATTTTGGCATTTATTTTATTAATTTCGAAATGTAATCCAGACCACCTGTTTAAAGTGCCCACATCTCACTATTTTATAACGCTAAATTTTCTTACATTCCACTTGATGAGTGCCCTGTATTTGTCTATATGTTGTAGTTGTCCACTAGCTTAAGACACTAGTGCCTTTGTCGGGCAAAGGATGACAGTGATTGTAAGAGCACTTTGCCAGTTTAATTGATGTTTGTTGACAATCCCGCACCCATGACCAAGAAAGACATGGATGTAGCGTTGCTCGACAATTAGCAAAGAATTCCGCTTAAACCGGTGCTAGGGGCCGTCTTGAACTTACTATGAGGTATGAGCAAAGCTCATTGTTGAAGGCCTCACGGTGACTTCAAGATGAGGAACAACAATAAAAGCGTTGTTCCATTACTTGTTTTTTACCATAAATTTGTAGAGACTTTGTCTCATGTGCATTTACTCCATATCCTTTTATTCACCATTTACGACTGGAGTTTGTCTCTCCTGCAGTGTGGAGTCCGTAAAAAGATTCCCCGTGCGAGAGATGTATGCTCTCTATATTTTTGAGTTATGGTGTACTAGTGCGTGAGAGAATTTCTCATATGGATATACTATTGATACTTTCAAATTTTGGCATTTATTTTATTAATTTCGAAATGTAATCCAGACCACCTGTTTTAAGTGCCCACATCTCACTATTTTATAACGCTAAATTTTCTTACATTCGACTTGATGAGTGCCCTGTGTTTGTCTATATGTTGTAGTTGTCCACTAGCTTAAGACACTAGTGC
>MJUU01012846.1:211737-238919 GCA_002080025.1 Modiolus philippinarum | reverse complement strand
TCATGGTGACTTCAAGATGAAGAACAACAATAAAAGCGTTGTTCCATTACTTGTTTTTACCATAAATTTGTAGAGACTTTGTCTCATGTGCATTTACTACATATCCTTTTATTCACCATGAACCTCAAAATGACCTTTTTGTAGGGACCAAACAAATATAATTATGACAAATTTCAGTTTGGATTCAATTAGTCATTTCAGAAATCTTTGAATGCCTTCCGACAGTTTCTAATAGTAAACTAAGTTGTGCTGGTGGCCATTTCGGATAAGATGCGCACCCAACAAAAAGTAACCTTTTGTAGAGAAACATCCGATTGACTATTGAGGTTAGGTTGGTTTCAATTGGCTCTGCAGTTTCGTAGAAGGTATCTGTATGCGTTTTCACAAAGGGTACAATGTTAAATTACGCTCTCTGATGGCGGCGATCTTAGATGAAGCAGGAACTCTGAAATAAGTTTTATAGAGAGACTTTTGTGACCACGTTTGTCCCAATGGATCTAGAAGTTTCAGAGATGATTGTTCAGTAAAATTTTTACTCCGGACGGAGGGATGGACTTACGACACAAAGAAATCTCACAAGCTCACCCTGGCTTTAGCCAATTGGGCTTAAATTTATATTAGGTGAAAAGGGACGTTCACAATAGGTAGTCAAAGTTGCAAATCAGAGAACTGAAGTTTTATCAATTAATTTGAAAAAGCAGGAAAAACGTTTTCCATTAATATGCTTTGAATGAGAAAATTCAGTACAAATGTATATACAAATCAAAGTTTTTCAACTGAAATAGACAAGTTAGCGTCTATAAAAGCTGGAATGTATTCAATGGACATGCTCACTTGAAATAGGTAATATAAAATCTTATCATATCCACTAGCATGTCAGGTACAACAGTACAGCTTTTAAAACAAACGATTAGTCGTAAAGTTTAGGAGATATACAACAGTGATTTCAAACGTCATAACTACTTTCATTATGAGGCACATTTTCAGTTCATCCGTGGGGATGAACAACTACAAATAGGCAGCAAAGACATTGAAATTGCCTGTATGATTATCAAACATTTTGTAGATTAATTTGTATAGAGTGATTGGAAATGTGCGATATATGTGTATGTTATATGAAAAAGGCGACGGTTTCAACATATATTATGATTAATATGTTTATATGTTCGTACAGTTTCCTTAGATTATGTTGTTTCATAGTTAATTTCTCAAACTGTCCAGTTGACCTCAAACTATTTTGCTTTAATTTGCTTCCGAGTTGTACAGTTTCTTTTACAAGGCATTTCTAGCCAGAGCGGAAATCGAAACCAATTTGTATTGATAGTTATTTTAAGTTTACTTTTTGCTTGACATGGTTATGATCCCAAGAATAAGCATAACTTATATTTTACTAAAATAACATGTTGTGTGAAATGGGATTAGTTGTATATAACTAGAAGGATATGTTCTTATTTTACAGTCATTTTATTATGAACGATCCCTAAAATCATGTTACTGAGTTTAGACATGCTCACTTGAAATAGGTAATGTAAAATCTTATCATATCCACTAGCATGTCAGGTACAACAGTACAGTTTTTAAAACAGACGATTAGTCGCACAGTTTAGGAGATATACAACAGTGATTTCAAACGTCATAACTACTTTCATTATGAGGCACATTTTCAGTTCATCCGTGGAGATGAACAACTACAAATAGGCAGCAAAGACATTGAAATTGCCTATATGATTATCAAACATTTTGTAGATTAATTTGTATAGAGTGATTGGAAATGTGCGATATATGTGTATGTTATATGAACAAGGCGACGGTTTCAACGTATTTTATTATTAATATGTTTATATGTTCGTACAATTTCCTTAGATTATGTTGTTTCATAGAATATTTCTCAAACTGTCCAGCTGACCTTAAACTATTTTGCTTTAATTTGCTTCCGAGTTGTACAGTTTCTTTTACAAGACATTGCTAGCCAGAGCGGAATTGGAAACCAATTTGTATTGATAGTTATTTTAAGTTTACTTTTTGCTTGACATGGTTATGATCCCAAGAGTAAGCATTACTTATATTTTACTAAAATAGCATGTTGTGTGAAATTGGATTAGTTGTATATAACTGGAAGGATATGTTCTTATTTTACAGTCATTTTATTATGAACGATCCCTAAAATCATGTTACTGAATTCGGCCTCCTATTTCGTTGTATTTCCATTTTATGATTGAGTGTTTCCATTTTAGTAAGATAGTCGTATTTTGAATATAAGAAGGGAGTGTTCTTACGTGGGGTCTTACATAGTAGTCTATAAATTCGGATTTTTTTGCTGTTGCATGGTCCTTAGCCGGATCAATAGATCTACCAGGATTTCCGTCTTTGTAAATTTGGGGAGCATATAAAAACGACCGGCCTTGGATCTTTCATTAGGTAAAATATAATCAAACGTTTGGCCATATATTTCTTTCTTGTCTAGCATCTCCCTCAGAACGGTCTAAATTTCTTCACTGATTGCCTTCGTTTGATCTGAATCTAATTTTTTATAGAATTTATTGTCATAGAGTTGCCTGTTTCCTTCTTTTATATAAGCAGAAGTGTTCATAACTACCACTGCCCCGCCCTCATCTGTTG
The DNA here is from genome assembly GCA_002080025.1 of Modiolus philippinarum. Lineage (NCBI taxonomy): Eukaryota > Metazoa > Mollusca > Bivalvia > Mytilida > Modiolidae > Modiolus > Modiolus philippinarum. The sequence continues at coordinate 236,300 of MJUU01012846.1, read as the reverse complement.
GTTTGATAACAATATCGCTTCGGGTTTCAAGGCATTAATGGCTGCGCTTTCTTCCCTAGAAATGTGTCCCTGTTTTCTGTTCGTGCAATTGCAGTTGCCTTCACATTTGACCGTCCCGATGAAAGCTTCAAACTTTTGCTGTTTGGCGGGTTCCATGTGCTTTTCCTTTTGCATTTTGGAATTATAATGGCTGTATCCTCATCTTCGGAATACGGCCTCTGCAAGATTTTTCTTTTTTAAATTTTTGTAATGTTCTGTGAGACTTAGACGTCTAGCAAAAGTTCCACGTATCCCTATTGTTCGATGGACCCTTCACTAATTTATAGTGTTTCGACAGCTTTGTAACAATTTCTAGCGATGGTTATATTCGTCTTTGTAGTCGGAATTAAAAGTAAATCTAGGTCTGCTCTCATCAGGGGTCCCCTAGGTAACTTTTTAAAAATATGTCTTTATTATTTGACTTTTGCTGAAGTCAAAAATTCGGATAAATATTTTTGTTCTTTTATATACCGAATGATCGATTTGTTTTCTCAAAATCTGTATCATCTAATTGCGATAGATGTCAATGCTTCAAAAAGACCTTTCTAAATGAATTGTACATTGGCGGTTGCGTAAGAAAATTTGACCTGTCTTGAACTAATAAATCAGACATACTACGTTAATTTCTCATTCTAAGTAGCCTCGATTAATGAAATTAACCTTGAACGGGTTGAATATTTCGTTACGGTCTTTTATATTATTAGTGTTTCTAATACTGTTTTTCCATTAATGAAACCTGCAAAAACGTAGTTGCCTTAACAACTATTTCGAATTCAGAATAATTCGATTCCGGGTAATTCAAATTGTGCGCAATTTGGAAAAATTGTTCTATTTTTTTGAGAGCATTGTCTCTTTATCGGAGTTGAAAATTCGATCTTTGGAGAGACAAATCTATTTGATAACGAACGTAATATATATACCCTTTCACTAATTCTCTATTCGGTATGATTTCAATCGACATTCGGTATAGATGTTATCTCTTTCGCTAGTAAAACGCACTGCTTGGCTCTTAATATTTTTCCTCTATTTTTACGGAAGCCGTGCAGATTTTTCTTAAACGTAGAATTTTATCTACAAATGAAACGTCTAGCCTTTTTGTTAAATGTTAGACTAATACAGAACAATTCTACATGCTTGTACAAAAAGTCACGTGACAGTGGGCGTTACATGTATCTAGATGCACGTGGTTACATCAAATTGTATTTATGGACATCATTTATGCAATAAAGGTGGAGGATTTGCTTCGAAACAGTTTCAAAGTATAATAAACTAACGATTTACATGTAAAAAGATGGATAACAAGAAACACCTACAATGGCTGAAAATTATAATTACATGCCACAATCTGTCATGGAACTATACATGAAAAACACGAATAAGACAAGAGACAAACGTAGAGAACAATAGGAACTCGGAACAGCCGGACTTGGTACCGGCACTAGCAAAAGCCAGCGGTAGGGTTAAACCGGTTTATGGGCACCCAAACCTCCCCTTTATCTGTCCCGTTTTCCTTTAGTATAACAAACATACGAATAAAACCCAATACAGGTCGACTACTAACTCCATGGCCACAATCTTGAAAGGAAAGAAAACACAATACGTAATTTTGAAAGATGGGTCAAGGGGTGCTCGCCGCTAAACTGCCGGCTAGCTCAAGGAGCCTAGTCTGCTGGCAGAACACTGTCGCACTACAGAAGAAAAATCAAACTCAAAACTTCCCGAAAGGTTCGGTCAAGAATCATCATAAATTTCAGTAGACATCGGCAGTATCAGTGAAAGGCCAGTGTGTGTGCAAAATTTTCAGGTCATTAGGTCTCAAAGCTAATTAAACAGATGCAAGCAGTATATTTTGTCGACATCCCCTATTACGTAAAGCAAGTGAGAACCGAACCGTCAATCCAAAAGCGAACAATCCAAGGACAATGACATCACCAGAAACAAAAAAAAAAATTAAAAAATTAAAAAAAAATAAAAAAAATAAAAAAAAGGAGAGACACAACATGGGTACGGCACAGAAAAGAAAAATGAAGACACACACACACAAAGATGAACAATACGGACCCAATAAAAAACCATGGGTGAGATCAGGTGCACCGGTAGAGTTAGCATCTCCTGCTTCTTATAAGACACCCGCCGTGTTGAACATGTCAAATCCGGTAGTAAAGTCAAATCCGGTAGAGGAAACAACAATAAAGCTTTAAAGGGAAAGATCTGTTGTCATGCGGGAAACAGATATTCCATAGCGGTCCACAAGATGGTGATGTCGACCGTAAAACTTCTGGAGGGATGTATTTGGGTAATATACCCTTGTTGAAGTAGCCTATTTGTGGGCAACCGGGCGCTATCAAGGAAGTCACTGTATCGAACACAGGCTCTTGAATAGCGAATGAGCTGGTAGATGTAAACTCCATATCCCGGCGCTGTTGGGATGTTGCTACAAAGAAAAGGGAAGTTTACTATTGGAAAGGTGAAGTCATCGCGTTTGTCGTACAGCTTAGTTAGAAGTCTCCCTCTGTTGTCAATTTCAAGGTGAAGGTCAAGGAACGAGGCTGATGTAGAAGTGTCTGTGGTATCCTTAATTTCGAGCTCTTTTGGATAGATCAAATGAAGAAAATCACCAAAGCGAGGGTTGTTTAGCGACAAAATAGACGTAAAGAATGTAAGTTACGTCCCAGCTTTTCTGGATTTTTTCTGGATTTACATCCACGTTTCCCTATTGTTCGATGGATATGGATCCTACACTAATTTATAGTGTTTCGGCAGCTTTATAACAATTTCTAGGGATAGTTATATTCGTCTTTGCAGTCCTAACATTTAACAGAAAGGCAAGATGTTTCATTCAAAGATAAAATTCTACGTTTCAGAAAAAATCTGCACGGCTTCCGTCAAAATAGAGGAAAAGTATTCAGTGCGTTTTACTAGCAAAGGAGATAACATCTATACCGAATGTCAGTTGAAATCATACCGAATAGAGAATTAGTAAACAGCGTCTTAGAAACGCCATATATATTACGTACTTGTATCGCTAAAGACCGAATTTTCAACTCCGATAAAGAGACGATGCTCTCAGAAAAATTAGAACAATTCTTCCAAATTGCGCACAATTTGAATTACCCGGAATCGAATTATTCTGAAATCGAAATAGTTGTTAAAGCATCTACGTTTTTGCAGGTTTCATTAATGGAAAAACAGTATTAGAAACACTAATAATATGAAAGACCGTAACGAAATATTCAACACTTTCAAGGTTAATTTCATTAATCGAGGCTACTTAGAATGTAAAAGTAATTGTAGTATGTCTGATATATTAGTTCAAGATAGGTCAAATTTTATTACGCAACCGCCAATGTACATTTCATTAAGAAAGATCTTTTGAAACAACGACAGTAGAATACCGAAGGAAAAAATGAGTGAAATTTACAAAAATTGAAGTCCAATGGCATGGCCGAAACGAGAACACAGAAAACAATGACGCCAGACACAAAACAACGACGCTAGACAGACACAAAGCACAGAAACAGAAATCAACACATTCAAAACAAAGCACTCACAGTGTGAACTCCAGTGAGAGAGTGACATTAGGTGCAGCGGAAGGGAAGGCATGTCCTGCTTTGTTAACAGCACCCGTCACACTGTGAGTGGGTCAATCCAGGAAAATGACAAAGTCGGTAGTCAAATCCGGGAAGACGTGAATCTAGATGAAAATGTCCACTTTCATTTGAGATACTGACACATCATATTGCTTTCGATGATGTCATGGTAACGGCCATAGAATTTCTTGAGGGATGAAATTAACATAGGTCGAACAAATTCCTGACTAAGCAGCTTTTGGGACAATGTTTTTGCTCTGTTCAAAAAATCACCGTACAAACTACACGCTCGACAGTAACGAATCAACTGTAAAATGTACACTCCATAGGCTGGAGATGTAGGTATATTGCTGCTAAGAAAGGGAAAGTTCACAATTGGGAAATTAAAATAATCACGCTTATATTATCATACAGCTTAGACTTCAAACGTCCATCTTCGTCAATATACAATAACAGATCTAGGTACGAAGCTGAAGTACGTGTTTCAGTTGTTTCTTTAATTTCAAGCTCATTGGGATAGATCTGATGTAAATACACCTTGAATTTAGGATTATTAAGAGAAAGTATATCGTTTATGTAGCAGAAGCTGAAATTAAAGGACTGGGCTAAATATTTTTGTTTACTTTGAATAAGCCCTTGTAAAAACTTGGCCTCGTACGAGTAAAGGAAAAAAGCCAGCTAAAAGCGGCGCACAGTTAATTCCCATAGGAATCCATATTGTCTGTTGGAAAACACGACCTCCGAAACATTGAAACATTTACATATATCGCAATTAGATGATACAGATTTTAACAAGACAAATCTATCATTCCGTATATAAAATAACAAAGATATTTATCCGAATTTTTGACTTCAGCAAAAGTCAAATAATAAAGACATATTTTTTAAAAGTTACTTAGAGGACCCCTGATGACAGCATACCTAGATTCGCTTTTAATTCAAACTGCTAAGACGAATATAACCATCCCTAGAAATTGTTACAAAGCTGCCGAAACACTTTAAATTAGTGTAGGGTCCATCGAACGATAGGGATACGTGGATGCTTGTTGCTATTTTATAGAAAAAAAATCTGTTCTGTTTTGTGAGTCTTAGACGTCTTGCAAAAGCTTCTAGATCTTCTTCTTATTGTAGTATATTTACTTTCTGTGGATTATGGCAAAATTTAAGGCCCTCACTTAAAACGTGTTCTTCATGTTTTGAAGAGAAGATGGTTTGTCATTATAAGATATAATAGATTGAGTCCCGTTTCTGTTTTCATGTTTTATTTTTGAATTTTTATATCTATTTGTTTCATTTTTTTTATTTCAAGCAGACGTATTTCGATGTTTCTACTTTCGTTTTCGTTCAGATTGACACTTCTCTTGAAAGCTTCGTCTATTTTCTAAATGTGAATGGGATGAGACAATAAAAGTTGAAACGCCGGAATAAGCAGATGGACAAGATGTTATTCAAACGATTCATAAATCTGATGGACTTACTTCCCGATGTTTGTGGAAGAAATTTTATGTTCAATCCTTTCGAAATAATTTCGTTTTCAATGTATGTTCTAAAAATAGAAATGTGATGTCGGTTTTGAGTTTTTCTCTGAGTTAATGATCTCAATTGCTCAAAGCATTTTTATACTGCCTGATCTAATTGAAGTATGTAAACACAGATGGATTACATTATGTTAGAATTGTTAACATAAAACTTTACATTTATGAGATTATCCCCTCAACCTTTTGTACATACATTTTTACTAAATATATCAGTAGCATAATAAATGTAGACTTAAAACATGGTTTTAGGTGTGCGGCTGCCTGCGACACTAAAATTTGAAATAATGCTTATTTAGCAGAGCAAGTTTTTATGTGAGCTACAGTGACATTTAGTTAAGTCAAACGACGGTGAAATCCTTTTATATATACAATATTTTACGAAATGATATGGAGTAAATGAACATGAGCCCATAACACATATGTTAACTCCAACTGCAATAATTTTAATGAGCTGTATGGCCATTTCGGAAATTAATTCCTCATCAGCAGCACTAGAACACAAACAAAGGAAATCAATAATTTCAAGGAATGTTTAAAATGCATAAAACCAAACAAAGTCCGAATAATCAGTAATATTAAATATAGCTAAGGACAAAACTACAAGCCTATATGCACAGGATAATTAACAAGAACGGTGATTTCAAGTGATAAACAAAGAAACGCACGTGAATGAACTAATATGGTTTGGGAATATAAATTCAATTTTGCGGTAGGAACTTTACTTTAAACTTTAGATACAGGAACTTTATTACCGTTAATTAACTTTACATATACCAATTTAATAGCATATCACAACTTTACTGATAATAGTACCTCATTTGGTTGGCCGACGAGTGCTGATGCAGCTGATGACATCAGACCACACACGGCGTAAACAATCACACGATCTAAAAATGGCGACATGCAACTTTCCGTTACCAGATAAGTGGAAATGAGGGGCGATCTCAGAAGTATTTGGAAGTTTTTTCAATCACAATGGGAAAACCACGAATTATCAACAAAGTTAATTGGAAAGGATAATAAGATAAAAGTAGCATCATTGTTATCAATAATGGGAAAATAATGCTTTAGAATTTACAAACATTTAGATATGGCAGAAGAAGACAGAATGAAAACAAAAAGAATTCTTGATGCAATAAAAAACATTTCGAACTACAAGTTAATGTTATTTATGAGAGATACATTTTCAACACAACAGATCAGGATCCAGCAGAGGCAATAGATCAGTACGTCACAAAATTACGTCACAAAATTAAGACAATTATCTGAATCATGTGACTTTGGAACATTGTCTGATGAATTAGTTAGGGACAGAATCGTATTAGGAACGAAAGATATCGCAGCTAGAGCACGAATTTTGCCTGGACCTAAACTTGATCTGAAAAGGGCAATTAAAATGTGTAGATCTAGTGAAGTAGCTGAAGAGCAACTTAAGAAATTAGGATCGGAATCGTCGTAGGATAACGTACATGTTAGCAAACAAGACTCAGCAGTCAGAAAGAAAGTAATCAAATCTAGGCCAAAGCAGAACATTGAAAAACACAAATGCAAATATTGTGGAGGAAGCCATGCTTAAGATAAAACAGCATGCCCAGCTTATTCACATAAATGAGTAAAATGAGAAAAGCTGAACCATGTTGCACGAATGTGCAGGCAGACAATAAGAACGACATTTACGTTTGAGCAACAGCAATTATAAACAGCAGAGGAAGAATGTCCATTTAGTAGATGACGAATCATATACCTATGATCAAAGCACATCGTCCAACGAATCAACCTTCAAAATAAGGCACAACACAACATTGGGCCTGTAAATCAAAAGGAAAACAATGGCTCGTCAACATGAAAAAGCAACTTGCTGACCAGAAATTCGCGACTGAAATAAAATGCTAAATTGACACAGTATCAACATGCAATTTAATTAGCTTCAGATATTACTGCAACATTTTGGAAATTGACATAACAATTACGCGTCTTCATCATCAACCACGTCGAGTAGCAGCTCCATTGAAGCAATCGCTAAAACAGAAAATTACAGACCTTGAAACTTTAGGTGCAATATCAAAATTTACAGAACCGACTGAATGGATTAGCAACATGGTAGCTGTCAGAAAGCCTAACAAACTGAGAATCTGCATAGACCCAAAGGATCTCAACAAAGCGTTGAAAAGATTTCACTACCCGATGGCTTCTATTGATGAAATATTGCCACGTCTTTTTAAAGTCTTCTTTGCCTTGATGCAAAGGATGGATTCTGACATATTAAGCTAGATTAAGAAAGCAGCTATTTAGCAATATTTTGGACGTCCTTTGGAAGGTTTAGATGGCTTCGCATGCCATTTGGTATTTCCACCGCACCTAAGGAATACCAAAGAAGACAACACGAAGCGTTAGAAAGATTAAAAGGAGTTGATTTCATAGTTGATGAAATTCTTGTGTTTGGAAAAAGTGGAACTGAACAAGGACCTATAAGAGATCACGGTGAAAATCTGAAAAACCTCTTAAAAAGGGCTACAGAAATGAATATACAACTCAACAAGAATCAGCTCAATCTGCGTTGCAAGGAAGATCCTTACATTGGACACTTGTTAACGAAAGATGGACTAGAACCAGGCCCAGAAAAAAATAAAAGCCATCCTGGAAATGCCGAAACCGCATGATGTACAATCCGTGCAACGTTTCATTGGATCTGAAATTACCTTTCAAAATTTCTATCCAACTTTTCAGAAGTTAGCGAACCTCCGCGGAGGTTAAATACTGACAAAAACACCGAGTGGTCGTGGCAAACACAATACATCTATGGAAAAGAAAGAATAACAGTGCATTCAGATCACAAACCACTGAAATTATCTTTAAGAAACCAAAGCGATTACAAAGAATGTTACTCCGACTACAAAAGTACGACCTCGTTTACATGAAATGCAAGGAATTGCATATAGCCGATTTCCTGTCTGATGCAGCACTTCCAGATAAAGGAAATTGACAAATTATATCAACACTTAAGAAATTTCCAAAATTTGAGAGGAAGAAAACTGTAAAAAGAGCTAGATAATATCATTTTGGCAGATTCAGCCAAAGTGACTGACAAAAGTTTGAACAAAATACGTCAACACACTAAAGGAAACGAAGCACTACAAGTACTGAAATATCAAAATACCGAAGTTACTGCCAATTTATTTTCTGCATATGCGCATTTCGACAACTTATGTCTCATCAGTGCAGATAAGACCAAAACATTTGGAAGTCCATTAACCAAAACGTGTAAAATCTGATGGAGAACAAATAACCAAATGGGTCTAATTAGGAAAGCCAAAATTCAGCTAAGGACAGAGCTATGCATGAGGGAGATTCTCCTTAGTTTTAAACAAAATTTGGTAAAATTTATATATTGCAAATTTAAATAATATCGGTTTTCGGGTCAGCACCGAAGTACTGACTACTGGGTTGGTGAATACCCTCGGGGACTAACAGTCCACCAGCAGAGGCATCGGCCCAGTGGTAATAAAAATTACTATATTGAATGGATGGCCGGAGATAAAAGATACATTACCAAATAGTATCAAAGAATATTGGTCGTAAAGAGATGAACTTAGTGCATAAAATGGAATTTTGTTCAAAGGACCACGTGTCATCTTGGAATTGAACATGTATCCGAAAAGCAAAAGACAATATACTGGCCACGAATGAACAGCGAAATCAAAGACTTCATTCAACAATGCAGTGTATGCAATGAGTATCATAGCAAACAGCAAAAAGAACCACCAATGACTCATTCTCTACCTACAATCCCGCGGAACAAAGTTGCCATTGATTTGATCTCAATCAGAGAAAAGAACTACTTAATAAACGTTGATTTTTATTCTGGGAACTAGATGAATTGACAGCATCTACATCATCTAAGACAGTTCTTAAATTAAAAAAAAAACACCTCAGTCGACAGGGAATTCGGAATACGTAGTAAAAGATGGTGGACCACAAATTTGAACAATTCACAAATGACTGGGAATGTGAACACATAGGAACTTCACCTTACCAAAGTCAATCAAATGGCAAAGCCGAATAAGCAGTTAAAATTGCAAAGAGAATTATGAAAAATGCAAAACGTGACAGAAAAGAAAAATGGAAAGCAATATAAGACTGGCGTAACACACCAACAATACAAATTGATAGCAGCAACAACCAAGAAGAAGTGCGAGAACTGTAAAAATACCGAATGAATTCAAAGACTTTAAAATGGATTAAAATGCGTTCCATTGAGAAAAGTAACTGTAAATAATGCATAATTTTAGTAAATTAGTTTTATTACTTCTCATTGACAGTTTTAAAAAATGACAGTAATCATTTATTTCATTATTTTAATAAGATATAAAGTTTATTTTGAAAGACGGAGAGTACATTTATTTTCAAATTGTATTGTAGAATTTAAGTCCTAAAAGTAATGAACTCTTCTTTTCATGAAAAGGGGATGTTAGGATTGTTAACATAACACTTTACATTTATGATATTATCCCCTCAACTTCTGTACACACACTGTTATTAAATATATCAGTAGCATAATGTATGTAGACTTAGAACACACTTAAGATAACTGTAATGCACGTTGATGAAGATAGAAATAATATAAATAATATAAACTTCTAAGAACATCCACAAGTCTGTGTAATGAGTGTTGGGTTAATCAACGACAGCTGTCAGAGATTAATGCAGTTACAAGGAAGATAATATGCAAAAACAAATAACTAAAACAACACTAAATAAAAATATTGAAAAAATATAAACAAGATGTCAACTCTGTTATATTTTAGGTATCCGTTACCCTTCTTCAGACACATATTAACTGAAAAACGATGTATAATTCAATCTATTACTGTTACAAAATTATACATCAAATACGCAAACCAACAAATATTTTAATTTTCAAATTTTTCATCTTCAGACAACCAATCAAATCAACTCTTAAGAATCAGCGTGTTTGAAAAAATAGTGATTGTTACTGGTGTTTAAGATGTAAAATTTTCAAAACATTTAATTGCTTTTGTCATTTAAAAAAAAAATATGAAAAAGAAAGGAAATAGGGTAAATGTCAAGAAGACACCATCTCCAGGTTAAAACTTCCCAAAGCAAAAAATATAGGGGTCATCGTATGGTCTTCAACACAATGAGGAGCCTCACACCAGATAATCTGTAATATTGATGTCCGATATAGGTATGACAGGTCATGATCTACCAAGTCAAGATGATTGCAATAGACAATGTTACCAATGTTTTTCAACTGGTTAATTGTCTTTTCCCTGCGATATTTGAGTTTGTCAACTTTGTTTGAAAATGTTTTGATTATCCTCATTTAGCAGAATACCAGATTTGCTAAAATAATCAGTAAACAGGTCTATAATTTTAATTAAGCAATGCCGTTGTAATGTAAATTTGGGTTATAAAAAATTATCGACCAAATTGCCAAGAGCCATTGTCCATGAGGCAAAAATACAAATCAGGTTGAAACCCCCAGAAAATTGTCGACTGCAATAGTCCTGAAACAACGAAAGTAGAATACCGAAGGAACAAAGGAGTGGAATTTACAAAAATCAAAGTCCAAAGACATGGCAAAACGAGGACAAAGAAAATGATGACGTTAGATGCAGAAAACAATGACGTTAGACACATACAAAGCACAGAAATAGAAATCACAACATTCAAAACAAATGCACAACAGTGTGAACTCCAGTGAAACTGAGAGTGACATCAGATGCCCCGGAATGGTAAGCATGTCCTGGTATGTTTACAGCAACCGTCACACCGTGAGTGAGTCAATATAGGAAAATGTCAAAATCGGTAGTCAAATCCGGGAAGACGTGAATCTAACTGAAAATATCCACTTTCATTTAGGATACTGGCACGTCATATCTTTCAATGATGTTATTGTGACAGTCATAGAATTTATTGAGGGATGAAATAACATGGGTTGAACAAATCCCTGACTAAGGAGCTTTTGAGACAGTGTTGTTGCTCTGTTAAAAAAATCACTGTACAAACTACACGCTCGACATTAACGAATCACTGTGAAATGTACACTCCATAAGGTGGAGAGGTACGTATATTGTTGCTAAGATTTGTAGTACATCTTTGGTACAGCTCCAAGCATGTTTGTTAGATGTGTTCCAGAGTTTTCAAATTTGATTGTTTATCTTACTTCTGAGGTAGTATTTAATTAAGAAGTAAAATGCACCTACACTTCCTTTTTTGTTTTTTGTTTGTCTGTTTGTTTGTTAGTGTTTTTGGGGTTTTTTTTTGCTTTTGGGGGAGGGCTTTGTGTTTATGCTTTTCTTTCCCTTTTTGTTTCTTTTTGTACTTTGTGTTGTTATTTTTTTGCCATTTTTGTAAATTATTATCTCCTTTTAATATTAGTTACAATGTCAAATTGATTGAAATAAAGAATAACTGGTTTCAATTTTTAGTTCTTCGGCTTCTGGTAATATAGTATACAAAATATGTGTATACTTAAATCAAAACTGTTAATTTGAATATACACCTTAGTTTGATTACGTAAGCATTTAATTTTAAAGTAAACGCATTGTTAAATACATGTAAGCAATCCAGGTGGTAGAATTGATATGGTCTTGTGATTTCGGAAATATTCACGGAATGACTGTTAACCCTTAAATTAGATGGTCACAAAAATGTGAGTATTTTTTTGGTTAAAATGATACCTATTTTTTTTTAACAGACATATATTGTCGTTGCTATTGCAGCAATAAACTTATTACTTGTACAAGATTGAATTGTTAATCATGTAACCTTGATTAATGCCATCAAATGTAATAAGCAATAAAAGGAAAAAGTCGTGAACCACAAAATAGATTTTGCATGCAATACTTCCGCCAAACCCCAAAAGAAGAAATGGATTTTTTTTTTAAATCATGTCCACAAAAGTAGTTTAAGTATAATTAGGACTGAGATATTTGTATGACGATATTATACAGTGATTAACCTGATTCTAGTGAAGATGTCATCTCGAATCCAAAAAGTTTCAAGTTACGCGCAAAACTTTATTCAAGAATTCAATTCTATACTGCATTTGTTTGAATCATATATTTCTTTCATTTGATGAATGTTCTATTGTCATAATCCTTAATGTACCTCAGTAAACCTACATCCTTAATGTACCTCAGTAGACCTACCCTATAAAACTACGTTTTACTTTTTAAAGGACTGTTTTAAAATGTTACAGCTAATATATCAGTAAATATTAACACGTCGTTTAAATTATGAAAAGGCTGATTTTAATTTCTCTACCTAACCCGTAAAACCTTAAACTGCCTGGGTTATATTACACCTTTAAATATTTCAATGTCACGAATATATTAGTATTTCAACAGTCTTAAACAACGTACAATAAAAAAAATATATACCAATTCAAAATATTACTGATCTTTTATATGAAACACTAAAGTTGTCATAAATCTGTTTTAAGATGACTAATAGGCGTTATCCGAGTTCCGGCATTTAGATTTACCAGTTGCTGTTTGTCCGCTACCGTCACAATCATGTTCGCCCCATGTGACCAGTTTAATGACGTTTTAGGCTTTATGACATGACGTTTTCTATACCGTGACGTGTTGAGAGGTGATCCGGTCAATCTTGATACCAGGGCTCGGATATGGTCGATTGTGAATCAAGACGTCCATAAATGAACTGTAGGGGTGAATTACGTTTCTGGATTTTCTTAATTTCAGCAATTACGTTACTTCGGATGAAAAGTTTACGTTTTATATATTACATTTCTGAAAATTTCCTACATGCAACTTTAATGTCATATACTTTCTTATGATGTAAAGGTGTCCAAAAATGTTTATAATCATAAACTAAGGTCTCAGACTTACCGTCTTACCCCTTTAAAGGGCGTAGTGATTTTAAACACGCATAAAACATTTTTTGCCCATACAGTGTTCATTAATGAGTGCTAGTGATTTATTTTTGGCTTAAACATTTTCTTGCGAATTATGTTTAGCATTTAAACAATTGACTAAATGCAAATCATCAAACACTCATTACTAAACTCCTAAAAATTTCCTAATCGTGTTTACGTATTTAACTGTCTAAGTGTTAGTGATCCTCGTGACAGCTTTTAAGTGCACTCGAAGTTCACTAGTGAACGCCAAAAATAGCTGTCATGGAATAGTTACCTATTCCCAAAACATGAACTTCGCGACAATTTAAATACACTTGTTCGAACGTGGCGTCTGCACCCATATGTATGTTTATTTATCTGATACGAAGTTATCACTGTAACCTGATCGATAAAACCATGGTGATAAACAATGTAAGAGTTTGATGTATCTTGAAAGGAAGGTTTAGGAACACAAGAGTCAAGTCATTTTTTTTCTTAGGTATGGTTTGATGTTATTTTAAAGTCGAATAAGGGTGACACTGATTGATATATTAATTAAAACTATTTTATGTGTTACTTCCTGCATATATATTGTACTGATTTTGCAAAATCATCTCTATTGTTAAGAGAGTTAAATTCCAGGAAAACTAAAGACTAATAATATTTACTAAATATTGTATTTATGTTGTTTCACATAAGAAAATTTACGCTTGTGGATACTACTGGCTGCAATTTAACGACAGTAGCAATACCTCACCGAAATGAAGAACAATAAATAATAACATAAACATCTATTTTTTACAAATGACCAGAGTATACAAAATACTACATCCTATAAAGAAGCTTTGTTCTAAACCGAAACACCTAATTTGATAAGGACATCTTTCGTAACGCGAGAATGAAAAACGTGTTCAGATTTTGTTCATGTACCAAAAATCCTTCACAATGCATATAACATACAAGTGTTAAACATGTACGTAATAGAGAACAAAAATATTTTTGTGATCTACCTTATACAGTAAATACCATTTTACAGTGTATATCCCTTCCCATCTGAACAATTTTATTGGCAATATACTTCATCAGCCATATATTTCACTCTCTTGTTTTATGTGCGGACAAGGTTAAGTCTTCTTGACAGGTTTCAGTGTATATATTTTGAACATCATAAGAATCGAATAAAACTTAACTCAAAATATAATTTCAATAACAAATAAAAAAAATGTCAAAACGAATATATATTATCAACAAACATTAAAGTGTCATATGAATAAATACCGAAGTTACTTGTGAATTTAAATCCTGCATATGCATACTTCGACAACTTATGTCTCTTCAGTGCAGATAAAATCTAAATGTTTGGAAGACCATAAACTGAAAGATAATTAAAAACCGATAGATGTGCACAATGTTAGAACGGTGTGTGCAGCCGGTTATCAGATTGTATGTTTCATAAATACCTGCCACTAAATTGACAATCAATAGCCGATGTGTCCATCCCTAGTATTGATGCAAGCATAACAACGACGACGCATAGTCAAAATAATGTCATGTATTACAGTTTCCTGAGGCATATTGTCCATTCTTCACGATACTTTATCAATAAACAACCCTACCCCTTGTGATTTTCTTCATCTTATCACCCAAAAGAGCTCGAAAATACGGATACTACAGATACTTCCAGATCGGCCTCAAGAAGAAATTAGATCACAGAAAAAATGGCTCAAAATGTACATGATCATAATCAGTTGAAAAGCACTTGCTATAACCTGGAGTCCTAGTAAATGCTCTTTTTCTGTATACTTTGAAATATATATGTACTATTACTATAGAGGAAAAACAGAGAAAAAAAGGAAGAAGAACGCCTCAAAAGAAGAATTGAACGAATCCCATCACATAACTATTTTGCTGATGTTCAATTCAGCGTTGAAGCATTTGAGTGTTTCTTTCGATAATGGTGTGAAATCTGTTTTAAAACAGATGCATTTCGACTCATTTTTCTGGTTGGGTTCTTACCAAATTTTGTCGATCCAGAATATTTTAATCAGAAAATTTGTGGGTCAGAAAATTTATTTTCAACCAATAAGGGGAGGATTATTTTTCATTTTAACATATTGTACGTTAAGTCTGCGTGGGATGGGAGTTCGGATAGAAAAGTTATTTATTTTCAGGAAATTGTAGGCAAGAATTTATTTTTACAATTTCTTCAGTCCAGAATATGTATTTACAAAAAAAAGCCATTCTCAACTCTTTGTTGGGTTAGACAAATGGTGGTAGAAGTTCAGATGACTTCCAGGTGTAAAATGGGGAATATGAATACAGTTGCTTCCAAATAGAAATAAGATATGAAATTTGTCTCAGTGCATAGTAAAATGTTTATGCGACCTCTCTATCGCCAATTGAAACCCCTTTAGCGGTCAATACAGAAACAATATCATGAACATCTTGACATCATAAGTTTTTCTGAAGTTCACTTTCAAATGGTCTACTGCTCTATCAATTTAAAAGACAAAAACACCACTTGGGAAACTCTTGCTTCTATAACTAGGAGACAAAATCTTATTATAGAGGCTTTAATTAACGAACCTCAAGGTTTGAAGCTTGGCATGAAAAAGTCTAACATACTCTAGTAACTAGCCAATGGTTAAATGCTTACATGTTACCAAATTTCGGATATCTATCTTAAATCAAAAATGTAGTATTTTCAAAAAATTATTTTGACTAAGTAACTAAATACCGAAGTGACTGTGAATTTATTTTCTGCATATGCGCATTTCGACAACTTATGTCTCTTCAGTGCAGATAAAATCTAAAGGTTTGGAAGACAATAAACTCAAGATATTGAAAAACTGATAGAGAGCAAATAACCAATATGATCTAAATGTATAAGATACAAAATCAGCTAAGGACAGAGCTTTGAATGAGGGAGATACTCCTTAGTTTTCAACAAATATTTACAAAAAATTTAGATATTGCAAGGGTCTGAATAGAATCGGCTTTCGGGTCAGCACCGAAGTACTGACTACTGGGCTGTTGAATACCCTCAGGGACTAACAGTCCACCAGCAGAGGCATCGACCCAGTAGTAACAAATAACTTTATACCGAAGTGACTGTGGATTTTTTTCTGCATACGCGCATTATGTCTCTTCAGTGCAGATAAAATCTAAAGTTTGAATAAAACGAATAGAACGAATAATGAAAATATTTCTTTCGGTTAATGGATAAAAGATACTTTGACAGCATCTGATGTAACAGAGGAAGATACTTTTTGACAACGGTACGGGAGTCCAGACATTACAAAGTATGATTCATTCACAATTCAATCATTGCGTAAGAATGGGTTAGTTATTTAGCTTAACTAACAGTTAAATTGAAAGAATCTCAAAGCACAAGCAAACTCAATAGAAAACATGCAAGAAATGAAAAAAAAAGACAAAGAAAACTTAACAAAGAGAAACCAAAAAAATCCTGATCGTCTGTGGTGTGATGAGTTCTGACCCGAATATTGCTGCTTATGATAAAAATAAATTCAGATGGAAAATGCATCTTAATATGTTTGAAAAAGCAGCAAATAATGTAGGTAAAAAGGGTGATTTGTTGTATATAGCACCTTTTTGAATTGTAAAGTATGTACATTTCTTGAGGGCAAAAAGGGCTATCTGCATTGACCTAGATTTTGCTTCATTTTCAATGACGTAATCACTTCAAAAACATCTTCATATAACTTTATATTTGTCCAGTTTGCTATTTATTCAAATGAAGATGTGAATTTTGATATGCTTCCAAACCTTGATTTTCTCAAAAATAACGGCAAAAGAATACCTAAGGAACAAGGGAAGCGAAGACCACAAAAATCGAAATCCAAAGACACGGCAAAAACGGCAACAGAGAAAAAAACGGCAAAACAAGGACGTTAGACAGCTACAATGCACGGAAATAAAAAGACGACATTAAAAACTAAGGAACTCAAAGTGTGAACTCCCATGAAAACCGGGAGTGACAAAACTATGAAAAATGCAGATAGACCCTTTTTGATCTTAACCCTCGATGTGACCTCAATTGCATGATCTATTGAGTAGAATAAGTTCAAAGTGTGTTTGTCTTAGATGGTATATTACAGGCTGCTATTTTGCTTATGTCCTTAACCTTATTTTCATTTGTTTGATTTGTCAGTATCTATTAGTGGTAAGTCAATGATGTTTTGCATTTAGGTTGGGTTTGTGTAGTACAATGCAGTCTGTTATATTGCTTTTGTCAGTTTCTCCAATTTAATACATCAGCAAACGAAAACCGAAGCAAAAATAATGAAAGACGGAATTCCAAAATCAAAAATCCAAAATTATGACAAATTATATCCAAAACGAATTTAGGCAGCATGACGAAGACATAACAAAACTAAAGCACTAGCAGTGTTAACAGTCTAGTAAGATGATAAGTTTTTCTGGTATACAACATGTAAGTCGGTTTGAGTTTTCACATCAATTAAGCGACCAAGCCGGGACGGACGAGACATCATTTAGGGTCCACACTTGTGTTATTTATGAGTTTTTATACCCCCTGATTTAGCAGGCAGTATATAGTGATCATGGTGTATATCCGTCCGTTCGTCCGTCCGCCATAGGGTATCTATTTTATTGCGACAACAACTCCTAGACCACCAGCTGATTTCCACTGAAACTTTCACAGAATGATCAATACACATTGCCATTGTTCACCAGCTATTTGAATATTTGATTACATTTTTTCTGGAATTCAACGGATGAGAGGGGGTATTCTATATTATTATCAATTAAAGGTACCATTTAATTATATAATGTTTATTAAAGAAATTGCATACAATCTTAAAAAAGTTATGTATGCCCGGTCAGTTTGATTTATTGTGCATTAAAATTGAAGCGTATATTCCAATATCCTAATTGTTTTTCTTTCATTAAAGCACTAAACCTGTGTGAAATGATGAAAAGCCTTATATATTTGGTTGTGTTATTTCTGTCATGGAAAGACGTTTTTTCCTGCCCGAGTAGTTGTAGTTGTACAACAAACTCACAAGGATCAACAGTTAATTGTAACAATAAAGGACTTACATCCATTCCTACAGACATACCTGATGACGTCTACAACTTGTAAGTATTAAAACATCATTATTGTACTACTTCGAGAGATCAATATCGTTATATATAGTGAGAAATTTCGACAGCAAATTTAGATCTACTGCAAAAGTCATGGATGAGATAAATAACTATTGGTGTCGTTTAAGAATGGAAATATTGTAATGAGGTTGGCTTTCTTCAAGAAGATTGATGCTGTCAACTAACAAGAAATTATAAAGGGTTGTATTTAGCCCTAGAAGTATGTTTATCGTCTTTTATTTCTTATTTCTATACAATACTTTATTAGGTTTTGTGTAAAATTCTCCTAAGATTGCGCGGGGAATGAGGTTCATTCCTTTTTTACAAAAGGGGAAATGTTTTGTAGTTATTTTATAACTGCTTAATATTTTTTGTCGGCTAACGTTATTAAATTTTGAATTTTTTGATTGAACCATGTTAGAAAATTGAAATAAAGTCCAATTTTTCATAGCAGAACCTTTCCATTGTTAACATTTATCTTCCAGTTCCTATGCACTTTTATGACGTCACAATGTAAACAAAATGGTGGCTCTGCTGAAGTTATTACTGACCTAGTT
Source organism: Modiolus philippinarum (assembly GCA_002080025.1). Taxonomy (NCBI): domain Eukaryota; kingdom Metazoa; phylum Mollusca; class Bivalvia; order Mytilida; family Modiolidae; genus Modiolus; species Modiolus philippinarum. The sequence goes on along the minus strand of MJUU01012846.1, from coordinate 217,561 downwards.
TCCGTATTTTTTCGAACGTCTCGTTTGTATTTTTGTGTACTGGTGACGGTAATTTGTTTACAAAATCGAAAACAGAAAACATAACAGATTCTTTATTTAATTAAAATTTATTTCATGAGTAACGGATAAAAAGGATAGCGCTTGTCAAACGTTGGGAGAAATTCCTTGATAACTCCAGGTCAACCTCTTGATAAGTTCGGGTCAACCGGATATGGCTTTTGCGGAAGTGCTGTGCAGGCTGAGATAGGCACAGGGAAAGACGATAATAAATAATATCAAATTTGCTTCCAATTAATTTCTATTTGGTAAAATATTTTTAGGGAATATCAATATTTTTGCTACCAATTCCCTAAATGCTATGAAAATTCCTTTCAAATGGGACAAAAAATGATTTCGGTCTCACAAATGAGCAAAAAAGTATGTTCTACAAAAAGTCCCAGAATATAAAGAACTTATGCATATGTCCTTAATTTTAATTCATTAAAATATGTGATTTGCAATGAGAAACAATATAATAAAATTACCTCGGCAAAACAATAAGCTCTATATTTCCAAGCAAAATCTAAAGAACTAAATCAAGTGCCTGGGTTTTACTTTAAATCAAAAGAACCATAAATACGCACCAGATTTTTCTTTTTTTTCAACCAAAAGTGACCCTTTGTTGATAAAAAAAAATGTTATTCTATGATACGTATACCACGATAAGGAACACCCGACTCTTTCATTTAGCTGATATGTTCATAAAAAAGTCACCTTCCATATCTACTCACTGATTCAGTTGCCGGCATGTAAAACTTAAAGGAGCTTAAAATGCACATAATTAAGTAAATGAGAATCGAACCCACAGTCTGGAACGAATAATCCAAGGACAATAGAGTCTGTAAGTCTTGTCACATGACCAACGTGAATGAACGAGAAATATAGTATCTAACCCAAGGGAAAAGGCGAGATAGGCTGATCTCAAACCCGAAGGCTAAGCTATCATGTCCATCCCGAGGCTTGCCGAGGGATGGACAAAAGATATCTTAGCCTGAGGGTTTGAGATCAGCCTATCTCGCATTTTCACGAGTATTTGATACTTTTTCTCGCTTTAACGTTCTGAAATAACCCGAAAAACTATGTTCAGCTTTGACTTTCACATAGATATATCAATAGTTCCCGGGAAAAATATGACGTCACAATTACTTTACGTTTACCAAAGCTGGATAATAATTTTGTTGTCAACAATTTGGGCACTATTTTAAATCTCCGTTTAAATAAAAACTGCACTTCTCGCAGTTCATGATACATTTCAGCTTTAAAGGTACATGTACATTCTTTATTTAAACAGAAAGAGTTATTAAATTGGAAATCAAATAAAACTGGATAAATCTCTTGAAAATTCGAAGCGATGGCAGACATCTTGAATTTTTTGCACGAGCTTGCGATTGATGTGAGAAAGCCCCCCTCGAAGGGGTGAGATAATATGAATCTAACACGGGTGGGTGTGCGAGACAAGGAAATCTCACACACCCAAGGGCAAGATTAAGGTTGTCTCTGACGAGGCTTTGCCGAGTCAGAGACCACCTAATCTTGCCCGAGGGTGTGTGAGATTTACCTTGTCTCGCACACATACCCGTGTTTGATTTGTTTTCTCACAAGGCCAACACGAACGGGCAGTTGCTCATTTTGAAAATGCGCATATGCAGAATTTAAATTCACAGTAACTTCGGTATTTAGTTATTTGACATTGGACATCATGTTTTGTACTACTAAGCATAAACGCTGGATTTCTGTTGACACTAAATAATTCAAAACATAATACATTACACAATTATTTACTTGGCTTACTGTGGCTTTTCATTTGTGTCTACTTATACACTGAAATCGTTGATCTGAAATTTGACCTTCCCCACTTTTGTTTACTTACGGGAGTTATGTCCCCTTTTATGACGTCATAAGATTCAAGCGGGATTTTTGAATGTTGAGTATAACGTTATTTTTAGAATTATCTGGTACATATAATAGGTGTCAAGAGTTAAAGACACGGTTTTATAAGTCGACGTTGTTTGAAAATGTGCTTATCTAAAAAGGAAAAACATAAAGACAAGTGCATTATGAATGTCAAGCAGATACAAAAATCGCGGGAAAAAGATCGTGTAAGTGTTCTCGACCAGGCGGTTGGGTGAGACGGAAAATGGGTGGGTGAGACGGAAAAATCTCACCCAGGCATTGGATACATAGAAAGCACTACAGATAGGGTGAGAATATAATAATCAGTCATGGTCTCAAATGTGAGACAGGACAATTCCACCCGAGGGTTCACATTTTCCAGTCAGAAACGAGGCTTGCCGAGTTTCTGATGATAGAAAATGTGAACCCGAGGGTGGAATTGTCCAGTCTCACATTTTTTACCATGACTGATTATTTTTCTCACATTTCTCTGCCAAAAATTAGAAAAAATAAACATGGCCGCCGATACACGAAAATCTATTCTCCGAAACTAGGCAAAGTAGCAAAAGATAAATTGTATAATTGAAAAGATCGCTTGTGTTTTGGTTTTGTACTAAAAGTACAAAACTCTGAACTAGAATCTTAAGCGTAGTTATTCATGGGTTTCTAAAATGAAGCGGTGTAAAAATTCGACGTTGCCACACCATTCTGGGGAAGTTGTATTTTTTCTGACGTTTCAATATTGTGACGTGACGTTGTTTGCATTTTTCCGTCAAGGGTGGTCATGTGATGTGAGATGCATGAATCTCACATGGGTATCTCACACTGGATTCTTGTGTCACACACGTACAGAAATGTGAGAAAAGCTGATCTCACCCACCCCAAATCACGAGATTTCTCTATCCCATAACCGAGAAACATGTTTCCCGGGTATGAGAACTGTGTGAGAACAGTGCGGTTTTCGATTCACAGATCAAATTAACCATGGAATTCTTTCCTATGAACCAGCATATTTATACTATAACTAATCCAAGATTCTGATTATCGCAAAATATTCAACGAATGATCGAATAACGCAGTAATTCACGAATGCGCGGAGCGCATGAGTGAATTACAGCGTTTTTCGATCATGAGTTGAATATTTTCGATAATCAGAATCAAGGATTAGTTATAGTTTTATTATATAGATCTTCACGCATATTTGATGGTTCCGTTGTTGATTCATTTCATGAACTACGTTTTCAAGATTAATCTGCTGTGACGTTTACTTAACAACAACGTTGACAACGTATTTTGTGACGTCACTTCCTAGAGTGAAATTATGGAAAATAATTTCACAGTTAATTATCACTTTTCTTTCACTGGGAAATCTCAATCTTTCACTACTATCTATATAATAAATTTAAATTAATGAATTATGACCTTTATTACCTTAACTTGGATAAAAGTTAGAAAAAAAATAACGATTTTTTGGAGCCGCATAGTCTCTATCAACCAGGCTTTTCCAGCTATGGTAGATATTGCAATGTCAAGCGTTTAATCAATCCCGTCTTTGAGACGTTGAGAAAAATATCACTCAAGTGAAATCGGTTGACTGATTAAATGTGATCGGAAACACAAAGAAACAAAGACATAAACAAGAGTACAGAACAGAAAAGAAATGTGAAGGCACATACACATACAACGATGGACAACATGGACCCAATGAAAAAAACCATGGTCAAAATTATGTTCCTCGGAAGAGTAAGCATCTCCTGTATAATGTAAGACACCCGTCGTGTTGAACATAACAAATCCAGTAGTTAAGTCTTAAGTTTTGCTTGGTAGAGAGAAAGTTTTGTCAAATGTAAATCTTTCTTTTATTGCAAATTAGACACTTTGATATACAGCTTAATTTTGATATCGTTGAAATGTATAAATTTTTGAATCATATCTCATTTCGTTTGCACTAATTTATTTACCTTATTATCTTAAGCATTCGGAATGCATTGATGTTTATGGCTTTCTTCAATAGAACACGCTTCACCTTTATTTCTTATGCATACGGGACATATGGACATTTACCTAATGGAAAGATTCATGTTTAGCTAAGGAATTGCCCGAGGGAAATTATGATTCCCGTTGTTAAACTAATTTTCATATCTCACGTATGCAATGGAACTTAATATGCGTTTGATGTGAACAAATCAAAATCGAGTAACAAGGCCAAAGTACATTAGAATTCTGTAAAAAAAATTATCATTTTTAAAAAAAAGAAAGATATTATGCAAAAAAGTTGCAAGAATATGCTATGAGTTTGACTGATAAGTGTGAAAGAAGTTCGCATGCCGTGCCACAGTGTAAGACTGAAAGCTTTCGAGACATTATTCTAGAAAGGGGCTTATGTATTGTAGCAGGAGACGACAATTAGACAGACTGACAGACGGACACCAAGTGTGGCTTTGCCAGGTCGTCTGCTACGTGATTCGAATGTGGTATTTCACTAATATCCAAAGGTCTAAACAAATTAGTGGATATGAAATACATTGCAGAGGACGGTTTTTGGAAGTCGAGGACCTCCTAATTTGGGCTATGAGATAGCCCTAAAGCAATCTATAAACGTATCAACATTAACTATATCAAAAATAAATATTTTCTTGTAAAATCTATAAATAGAAATTTAAATTAACAAAATTATGAATTCAAAGACCATTATATTTTAAAATTATTCTATTTAATGAAACTAAATACTTTTTAACTAGATAAAGTATGAAAATTAAAACGATTTTATCAAAAATATAATAATTATAGGTCAATTTTAAAAACCAAAAATTTAAAGAAAGATAACTCCATAGCCAACTCTACTACACTCCTCCCCTCTTAGAAAAAATTTGAAGAATTCAAATTAAATAAATCATAATAGATCAAAACAGTAGGAAAAGCAATGAAATGTTTGTATGCAACGATAAACAATAATATGAAAAGTCACTGTTATATATCGTCCATATCAGAAACATAAATGTTAGATGCACAGTGTCCATATTCCTCCCTCCTTGAATGAAATGTTTGTGAATGAAATGAATAAACATTGAAACATTAAGTCCATGAATATATTTTCAAACAGTTTGTATCTAAACGGCACTGGTCTTCTTCACGGGTCTTCTTAGAAAACGGATTTCTTCTGTTGTATCTTCTCCAGTAGGTCCAAAATTGTCAACAGCAAGCATTGTCCATCGTTGTTGATGACGGTAACACAGTGTTTAAAGCGTACTATGCCACCAAATTAAGTAATGAAAAACTGCAAGGTCCATCGTTGTTGATAACGGTAACATATCATATAGCGTGATATGCCACCAACAGTTAATGAAATACACATAATGTCCAACGTTGTTGATAACGGTAACACAAGACGTTTTTTGCCACCGGTATAAAAGTTTTTAAAGTCCGAATCTACTGTATTGCGTGAAGTAATTTGATCATCTGCATGAGTTTTGACTGGGTTGACCACCTGCATGTGTCTTGACTGAGTATATGGTCTACAAGGTAGACCTATTTCACTTTGCCTTTGCACCTTTGCCATTTGTTGAACTGATCACCACACCACTGGTTTCTGCCATGATATTTCCATATCACACTTTGGTCCACAGTCACCATTTCACTAACTGATAGGCAACAAGGCCAAAAATATTGAGTTAAATCTCAGAATAAACCACCACAAATAAAAACTAATCAACAATCTCCACATAAGCATATAACAAAGCAATTAGATCACAAGCTGAACTCAAAGTGAGAACTGAATATCTACTTCAAATGAAAATAATTGACTGTAATAATAAAAACTAGAAGAAGACCAGAACACATAGTATTACTTCCAGCCAGTATCAATCTGCTTACTTTTCGTATGTTCCACTAA
>MJUU01012846.1:173704-209926 GCA_002080025.1 Modiolus philippinarum | reverse complement strand
TAAACGGCACTGGTCTTCTTCACGGGTCTTCTTAGAAAACGGATTTCTTCTGTTGTATCTTCTCCAGTAGGTCCAAAATTGTCAACAGCAAGCATTGTCCATCGTTGTTGATGACGGTAACACAGTGTTTAAAGCGTACTATGCCACCAAATTAAGTAATGAAAAACTGCAAGGTCCATCGTTGTTGATAACGGTAACATATCATATAGCGTGATATGCCACCAACAGTTAATGAAATACACATAATGTCCAACGTTGTTGATAACGGTAACACAAGACGTTTTTTGCCACCGGTATAAAAGTTTTTAAAGTCCGAATCTACTGTATTGCGTGAAGTAATTTGATCATCTGCATGAGTTTTGACTGGGTTGACCACCTGCATGTGTCTTGACTGAGTATATGGTCTACAAGGTTTGCCTTTGCACCTGTGCCATTTGTTGAACTGATCACCACACCACTGGTTTCTGCCATGATATTTCCATATCACACTTTGGTCCACAGTCACCATTTCACTAACTGATAGGCAACAAGGCCAAAAATATTGAGTTAAATCTCAGAATAAACCACCACAAATAAAAACTAATCAACAATCTCCACATAAGCATATAACAAAGCAATTAGATCACAAGCTGAACTCAAAGTGAGAACTGAATATCTACTTCAAATGAAAATAATTGACTGTAATAATAAAAACTAGAAGAAGACCAGAACACATAGTATTACTTCCAGCCAGTATCAATCTGCTTACTTTTCGTATGTTCCACTAATGTCTCTCTACAACATGAAGTACTACTATCAGCACTATAAGCACTGTGACTTTCATTAGAAATACCAGATTTTTTGCCTTATTGACCCTTTGAGGACATTTTGCTCTTACATGACCAATCTTTAAACATTTCAAACACCTCTTTTTAAACTTAGGTTGACGTCTGCAAGTGAAATCTTTCAGTGCCTTCATCAATGAATCAAGAGATTTAAACAAGCATGTAAAGTCAACTTCATTTTTTGACAATGAATCGAGTTGTTCTTTCTCACAAAACTCAACAGACTCAAACTCAATTGCAAATGACAGAGCTTCCTGCAATGAAGTTGGATTTTTAAAATACACATGCCTTCTCATGTCCAAATTTTTGAGACCAGACAAAATATTCTGGCAGTAAATGATAAGTGTCTGAATAACCCTTTTGACCCAACTCAGAAAATCTAAGATAAAAATCTGCAACTGTTTCCTTCTCATTCTGCTTACAGTTTTGCAACTTAGACTTATAATAAACACACCTCTCTTTTGGTTTGAAATACAAAAACAACAGTTCCTTTAAGCTAGAGAAATCAGATAACTGTTCCTTTTTCAAATATTTGAGAACTGACTGAGCTTCACCACGTAAATTAATGACAAGTTGGCTAGCTTTATCTGAATCTGACCAATTATTCCACTTAGCAATAAAATCAAATTGAATCAAATAGTCCTCTAGATCACAAGATACACCATCAAAAAGAGTTGGCTTTTCCTCAAATCTAATCATGACTGATATTTAATCAAAGAACAGAGGCTCCAAAAATTAAAAGTATTCATATCTACTTGTATTTGATACTATTTCTAATACTTTTTCCAAAATTTTTTGATATTTTAGAATAAAAATGGTGTAGCAATAATACCACATCCGCCTCGCGGGACCAAAATGTAGCAGGAGACGACAATTAGACAGACTGACAGACGGACACCAAGTGTGGCTTTGCCAGGTCGTCTGCTACGTGATTTGAATGTAGTATTTCACTAATATCCAAAGGTCTAATAGTGGATATGAAATAGTCGAGGACCTCCTAATTTGGGCTATGAGATAGCCCTAAAGCAATCTATAAACGTATCAACATTAACTATATCAAAAATAAATATTTTCTTGTAAAATCTATAAATAGAAATTTAAATTAACAAAATTATGAATTCAAAGACCATTATATTTTAAAATTATTCTATTTAATGAAACTAAATACTTTTTAACTAGATAAAGTATGAAAATTAAAACGATTTTATCAAAAATATAATAATTATAGATCAGTTTTAAAAACCAAAAATTTAAAGAAAGATAACTCCATAGCCAACTCTACTACATATCATAAAATACTGTGTTTCAAAATTCGCATTTTTACCCAATACTGGGTTGATTATTTCTTTGTACTGTCTACGACCTTTCAATAGCAATTGCATTGCTACCGGACACTACTGTATTAGGAAGGGGAGGTCTGGCATGCCATAAATTTGGTTTTTTTTAATGCCTGTACCAAGTAAAGACCACTGCAGTCGAAAATTCGTCCGGTGGTGTTCCACATGCGTTGTCTGTCTGCCCCTACAACATTCAGTTCGGTAATTGGGTTATAACCCTCTAATCCTTTACTTACCGAAATAGCAGCAATATGAAGTGGAACAATACACATGAATTGCATGGTGGTGAGGGACACATAAAGATTTATTGCCATGGAACATCATATGACCTGAACAATTTGCAGTTAATTGTTTATTTGTTTGTTTTTTTTTTTTCTTTGTCATGTTGTCTATATTAGTGAATTGCTCTGTTTTTAGATTATTCCCTTTGTCCCTGTTTGTTTTGGTCCCTGTTTGCAGATGTATATGAAGTAGTATTCCAGAGTCAGGCAGTGGGCGGCACATCAAAAATTAAGTTTCTGTATTTTTTGGCTTAGATGTATTCATTTGGTTATAAAAACGCATCCAAAAAAAGTTTTTACATTCGAACATGTGTTAAGTCTCGAAGTATTTTTTTTTGACTGGTTATATAGAGAAAAAAATGGCGGTAACATTTTCTCGCGTTTTTCAATGTACAATGTAACTAAATTTGGAACACTGATAACTCAAAAAGGCAAAATTACACAGAACTTTTACCTATCAAAATGACGTTTCTTGGTTAGTTTTGTCAAAATCAAACATCAAAAGTCTGCGTTTTTTCTTCAATGAATGCATTTTGCCTGTTTCGTCGACGGACTGGTACTTAAATATAATAATTTTAAGTTGCTAAAAGGCTTACTTTTTCGCTTTTTTTGTCTATTGATTTCTTTGCTTGTTTTCTGTTTTTATTTTAATTCTAATTTTTATAGTAGATAATGTATAAAACGAATACCGAGGCAAAATGGGGAAAAAAAGAAAATTCTAAAATGGAACATCATGGCAATTCATATCTAACACCAATTGAGACAACCCTGACAGAAATCAAAATACCATCGAACTACAGTACTAGCAGTGTATACACCTACAAATGCTGGAGGTATTTTCATGTGCTTTGAAAACAGGTAACCAAAGTCTGCCTTACCCGTGGCAACCTTCTCAAATAAATAGTCTAGTACTGTTCAGGATATAGAGATACCTTTATTTTTATTTCATTCTTATTTTGAGGCATTTAGCACAACTGACGGGGTATTGGTTATTGAAATTGTTAAGACCAGTGCTGTTGACATTTTTTCCCGTGGTATTTCACCTGTTTTGTCTTTTACCATTCCGAGTTCGGCTCTTTTACCATTCCGAGTTCGGCTCTAGAAAACTTTTTTTAATATTATCCTCATTTGATATGATTTATAGAGGTATTAGCAGTTGTATATAAATTGTCATTAAAACAAATCACATATGTTCCCGTAAAATTCTGGGCTGAAGATTAAAAAAAAAATGACGACAAAATTCAAAACTGATTACAGAAGGTAAGAGCAGAAGAACTTCGATAAAATCTAGCTTAGTAATCAGGAGTAAATGTGTATGAATTTATGATAATTATTCTTTGTAAAGAAAATCATTGTATTTACTTCGAAGAAGTACATTCTACCATCTGAAACATAATTTTCATTATTAACTATTGCTTTTTTGTTTGTTTGTTTGTTTGTTTGTTTGTTTGTTTTACTTTTTTGTTTGTTTGTTTGTTTGTTTTTTTTTGTTTGTTTGGTTTTTTTTCGATTTTCTTAATAAACTGCTTCACAAAAATCACAAAAATCCTGCTAATGCCATCAAATGCAACCTGAAAAAAAATCTTTGTTCATCACTTCCTCACCCCCCCCCCTTTACAACACAGATACTGAGTCAAATCAAAACAACCCTTTCTTCGCAAACCAAACAATGTGCTGAACAAAGGAATTCACCACAGTACATTTTTGTTCTATAATCATTTTCTGAAATAGGTTGTTTCTGAAAAAGGGAGGGTGATTAACTATAGCTTAAGAAAAAAATGTCATTTTTTCAACAAATTCACTGTCTGACTAACTGGCAATATTTATCTCCTTTAAATATCGTTTAATCAATAACGAGTCTCTGTAGTGCAGTCAATTTGCAATAAGTTCCAGAGGTGTTTTGCACCCATGTAGAAAAAAAAATTCAGTTAAGGGTTCAAACTATCCAATGTGTAATTTTCAAATTCAACATATGTGTCATTATGCTTTAAACCTAAAATGAACGAAAACATAGAACAGATTAGTGTTCTGACATTTTTTTATTGATAGTATATTTGTCCCTCGAAAGTGTATTGATTTGGTCGTTTGTTGGAACATGGAAGCGCTATTTATCGTACCTGCATCCATTTAGTTATTGTAAATTTGTATGTCCCTGACGTTTACTTTACATCAACGGATAATTCTTTCGGGTAACGAAGAGGTACAGGCGCGGATCCAAGGAATTCAAAAAGGGGGGTTTCGGTGTAGTAGTGAAAGGAAATTTCGCCGATCGGAGCGAGGCGCGAAAATTTTGGGGTATTTCTTAGTAAAACATCAGGATATTCATTAAAAAANCCCCCCCCCCCCCCCCCTTGGATCCGGTAATGAGGTAAAACATTGAATCTATTTTTGGAGAATAGATTTTTTCTTGTGAATTAAATGTGTATTGAACAAATGATAATTGACCTTTTTAGATATCTAAGTGCGGTATAATAGTACCTTTAATTTATTGAAATCATTTTGATTTATGAAAAAAAAAGAAATGCAATATATTTGCTGTTTGTATGAAATAGACAAAATGTGTGTGTAAAATTAAATGTGGATGAATTAAGATCTCAAGTATCAATTCAAAGGTTCCTTTTCACAGCAAGGCAAAAAGTGCAATTCCCCAACATATATAGGGTAAGCAAAAAATTCATGCTATATATCTTTTCAACTATTTAACTGCAGAATCTTAATCGGTAGTAAAAATATCGGGTTTACCATTTTGTTTCTCAAAACACTGCAACGAATAAAAACATAAAATACAAAGGTGTCAACAAAATATTCATACACTTTCTTCAAATATGGCACTTGCTTCTATAAAAAAAATTATCTGCTTCCATTGCAGTGTGACAACTAAAATATACTATAAAGGGTTAAAAACACCAATTTTTAAAGTAAGTGAGAACCGAACCGTCAGTCAAAAGAACGAACAATCCACGGACAATGGCAACATTGGAAACACTAAGAAACAAGGACACCACTTGAGTACGGGACCAAAAAGAACACATGCAGAAAACATACCCAATAAAAACCATAGGCGAGATTTACCGGGAGAGGAAGCATCTACTGCTTCTTATAAGACACCCACTGTGTTGAACATGTCCGGTTTTAAACTCACATCCGATAGAGGAAAAACAAACTTAAGTTGTAGAGGGTGAGATCTGTTAAGATCTGTTATCATCTTGGAAACAGATATCCCGTAGCGATCCACAAGATCATGATGTCGATCGTAAAACTTCTGTAGTGATGACTGTAAGTTTTGTGGTAACATACCCGTGCTGAAGTACTCGATTTGTAAGCAACTGAGGTCTGTCAAGTCATTGTACAGACCTCAATCCCTTTAGTAGCGAATGAGTTGTGAGATGCTGGAATGTTGCTACAAAGAAAAGGGAAGTTGACTATTGGATATTTGAAGTCATCGCTCTTGCCATGCAGCCTAATTCGTAATGTACATTTGTATCTCTGTTGTCAATTTCAAGATGAAGGTCAAGGAATTAGGCCGATGTGGAAGTATCTGTAGTATCCTTAATTTCAAGCTCTCTTGGATAAATAAGATGAAGAAAATCACCAGAGCGTCAGTTGTTTGGTGATAAAATATGTACTATAGAAACTTTTTGACTTAGGAGCTAAACGACAGAAGTGGCTATTTAGACCTATAGATCCTAATCAAAACTTACTTCTGGTTGACAATGTGATTTATTCAATCTTCACAACATAGTAATTCCTTCTAATATGGTTTTTAAGAAATAAGTCTTCTATTTAACAAAGTTTTGGAAGAGACATCTAACATTGATCCAATTCGATGGGTTAGCCTTTTAGACATAAAAATGTCCTTATTATTGTCAGCTAATTTCAGTGTAACAGTCCCAGTTCTCTACCACTTGTTGTGTTGGAGTATTTAGCAATTAGTCCAGCTAAAGATCCTTCAAAGGCAATATGAAGCAGAAGCTTGCTAAGCTTACCTGGTTGCAAGGCATTTTCACAAATAAAATATGTCAGTAAACAGGAATAGACTATTATTATTCTTGGTAACAGATTCATCCATGCATATAAATGTAAGGCATGTCGGTAAAAACAGGAATGAACTTTAACCATTCGTTGCTCATAAGTAAAATGTAGGTCACAGAGAGCATCTAAAGCATGAATTGCATACCAATGTGGTTGATGGTGGGCGTGTCAGTAAGCAGGAATCACTTAAACTATTCTACCCAACCAAGTTGTACATGCGTAAAACGTAGGTCACGGACAGTATCCGAAGCGTGCATTTCAGTTGCCATCTTGAAATGCATCGTACATACCAATATGGTTGATGTGGGACATGTCAGTAAGAAGGAATGGACTTTAACCATTCTACCTAACCAAGTCGCTCATCCATAAAACGTAGGTCACAGAGAGCATACAAAACATGAATTGCAGCTGTCCTCTCGAAAATGTATCATACATACCAATCATTTCAAATATACTATGTAGGATTTAAAACACCATATTTTAAAATTTGTTCTTTAAGAACTTTTCGATTGAGGTGACAAACGACCCAGACGCGGTTAGTAGGATTTTTTAGATCGTAATTAGTATTTAAATGATAAAAAACAGAAGTTACTGAAAATATATTCTCTGAATCATGTTTCGACAAGTTAATTCTCTTTAGACCAGATAGATTTCAACAATTTTGAAGACAGGAAAAATTGTAAAACCTGATAAAGAAGAAATAGCCAAAATGTTATAAATAAAAAGCCAAAATCAGCTAAGGCAACGGCTATGCTATAGGCAGATACGACTATGGAAGTTCTTTTATTCGTGGTCATCAATTTTCGTTGACACTTAAATTCGTGGCTTCGAATTCAATGCGTTTACATTGTAAAAAAATGCATTTCGCAGGGAACTTAATTTCATGGTTTTATGTCCTCAGTACTGGATTTGGCTTCCTATTTTGATAATTTTGGTAATGAGTCCTTCTTTTTTGACTACTTTTGGATTAAGGCTTTCTATATTATTATATTTTAATGCTGCTAATGAGAGGTTACTACTTGAAACACGTGTACAACATAACTAATTTACTGTTTTTCCAACTTGAGTATTTTTGTATTTAGAGAACCATGAAATTCAAGAAAATTTAAACCCTACAAAAAAAAGTACATTCACAGTATCTAGTTTTAAGCAGATGTTCTGAAATCTAAATCAAGTTTCAAAATAAAATTGATTTTTGAGACACAAACGCGCTGGTTACTGGCCATGGGATGGTAGATACCCTTCGAGACTACATTCCAGCAGCGGAGGCATCAGTTCAGTAGTTCTGAATAACAAATTACCGAAATAACCGTAAATTTTGTTTCTGCATAAGACCATTACGACAAGTTATTTCTTTTCAGTGAGGATCAATCACCATATTCAAATATGTGTAAAATATAAAGCAATACAAATATTCAGAAACATCTAAATGAAAAGCCTAATTCAGCTAAGGACAGAGCTATAGAAGAGTGAAATACCCATTACTTTTGAGCATTTTTCTTATTTAATTAAGTCAGATCTTGCAAGCTTCAAAATAAAACAATTTTGACTACTGGGTTGGTGAATTTCCTCGGGGACTGACAGTCCTCCATCATAAGCATCGGTCCAGTGGTTACTCTAAAGAAGTTCCTAGATATGGCCATTACATCAAGTTATGTATTTTCAATGCAGATCAAATCAAATCATTTGAAGACCATAAACCAAAAATGTATAAAGTCTAACAGAGAACAAATACAAAAAACAAACCGAATGAAAAACCACAATCAGCTTAAGATAGGGCTATGCAAGAGTGAGATACTCCATAGTTTGTAGCAAAATTTGAATGCAATCAGTATTCGGATCAGTATTGAAGAACTGCCTTTAGGTTGGCGAATTCCATTGGGGATTAATAGTACTCCTGAGCTGACATTGGTTCATTGATAATAGATAACAAAATACCGAAGTAACTGCAAATATTAATGAATTTTTTGCATATGGCCATTAAAACAATGTATGTATCTCTCTTAATTGCAGATCGAGTTACAACAGTTCGAAGACCATGAAAAATATGTGTAAAATGTTATAAGAAAAATAACCAAAACGATCTAAATGAAAAACCAAAATCTGCTAAAAACACAAGTGTGCAAGGGGAAATACATCTTCGTTTTAAGCAAAATTAAAAATGAGGAGTTTCGATCATTTCAATTGCAAGTGCACAAGTGTATGAGTAACATGATACCCAATATAAACTACAATTCTTTAGGAAGTTTTTGGCTTAGGAGCCAAACAACCTGAAAGTGGTTAGTGAGACCTAGGACGTAGGGGATTATCACAAACTGAAAGTGGTTAGTGAGACCTAAGACCTAGGATATTACCTTTAAATTTTAATAGATATTTTTATCTAAATTGAAAAATCGAAATTTTCCTTTCAATTACTTGGGTCAGTATCAATAATGAAAAGAAAATATAACAATTTTCTTGTGTCTTCACTTTGTACAAAAATATGTATGTTTGAATGTTCACTTATCTTTTATTTATTTTTTATCCTTATGTTAATTGAAAAAAATATGATTGTTGTTTCAGGCTTCTGGATAGTAATCAGATCACGGAAATAGACGAGCTTTCATTCAACAATATGACTAAACTTTATTCAGTGTAAGTAACAATTTTACGTTTAAAGGAAAATTGAAGGATCATATGACCTAAAGCTAGTTTTTTTTAATGCATCCTGATCGTCGTCAGCATTTACTTAAAAACCATCACTTCTGGAACTACTGGGGTAATATTACCCCCACTAGGCTCTTTTTATGTACTTTTAATTTTATTTTAAGAGTCCAAAGGTTAAAGCAGTAATGCCAATAATATAAAATACAGAAAAATACATAAACGAATACTGAAGCAAAAATGGGTAATTTCAAAATCAAAAGTCCAAAACCACTGCAATCCATATTCAAATGTTAATTGCTGATTTTGCAAATAACACAAAACTGTTACATATATCAAAGATCTGACTAAGCAAAAAGTGATAATTTATAGAAATTTCACTGAAAATAGTGTCCTAAAATTACATTTTTTATAGTCGACGTTTACAATAACACTATACCAGTTTTGATTGCTCATGTAAAAGAAACTGAAAACTGTACATATTATGAGTGAAATTTGGCTTATCATTGTACAAATTATAATGTATACAACTATATTTCATTCAAATTACAATTTGAATATAGTGAAAAACAAAATAAATAATTTGCATTATCCTATTTACACATTATAATTTGCCTTATACACTTTAGCATGTGAAAAAAATCTAATGTCAAGACCAGAGGACAAAAGACAAACTAGACGCAATTGTCCTGAGTTTGAAGAGACATTTTATCCTTATTATAAATCTAATGCTTGCTAACTACCTTTCCAATTATAAGACATTGATGAGCTTTTTAAATTCCTGAAATAAGATGCTGGTTCTTCTACGTCTTAAGACAATCATAGATCGTCATTCTTGATAGTTAATTGAAGTCGAGCATAGGCCAGCATTTAGAAATATTAAATGATGGCTCGAAGCATATCACCTTTGAAAGCTTTACTATCGGTTTCAGTTTTTAATGTGCTGCTGTAGGCTAAGCTCGTGTCTAATTGTAGATATTTGTCTATTTGTTAGTATGATTAATACAAACATGTTTCTAAACCTTTTTTCAGTGATTTAGATGGAAATCTAATATCAACTATAAAGTCCGAAACATTCAAAGATTTACACAACCTGTATAGAATGTAAGTATGATATAACGGTAACTTAAAAGCTTACCATGTAACATAAATAAAGTAATGTAAGCTTAAGAAGTAATGTACATACACCGACACCAAGATCGTCTTCATGGAAACCTTACAGAGAAAAAAAAACAAAAAAATACTACTAAAAAAGAATGATATTGTACTATATTTGATACATTTACAACATTTTTATTGTACGGCGTTGAATTCATAGGTTGCACTTTTAAAGCATTTTATCATAAAGAATAAGTAGCGTAACGACAACGTTACCATTACTCGCCGGTAGTATTCATTACTCGCCGGTAGTATTCATTACTCGCCGGTAGTATTCATTACTCGCCGGTAGTATTCATTCACCTAAAATTAACAAAAATCATGACTGCACTAATGAAATTTAGTTGATTAACTTCAGTTTAAAGTTTCATGGACACATACACACACATATACAAAAAGTGAAATAAAACCACACGGGAACGTAAATATATATAAAATGAAGACTCGGAAATGCAGATTTCTTATATAATTAAGAAATCACATTGTGCTAGTGAAGGAGATGGGCATCGACAGTTCATCTGGGAACCCTACTTATACCCCTACTACAATATCAGGGATGCGATTGCAAAGAATCAGACTTCAGTTTTAGCATCATTTGGCATAAAAGCCAAAGATGAAAACAATCAACTCCCTTACATCTACTGGGTACCGAAACTTATAAGAATCCATACAAACAGAGATTCATTGCATGGTCTTCTAAATGCACCATCAAAACTCTTTCACAGTTCCTCACTACTTTGTTGACTGCGGTCAGAGATGGCCTGACAAATAACTATGGTAAAGCCTACTCCACAAGCGGCGTGAATCAAATGTGGATTCTAAAAATTCCAAAGATCTCCTTGAACAGATATCCTCAACCTGTCTAACCCATTGCCATGGTATTCAAACGTTTGACTTTTCTACTCTTTATACAACCCTGCCACACAATAAACTGAAAACAGTAATTGCATATTTAATACATCAATGTTTCTGCACTGAAAATGGAGAACGCGGATATACTATTTAGTAGTGGGGAAAGACAAGACATATTTTGTTAAGAACCACACTGATTCAAATAAGAAGTACACTGAGACTGACGTAATCAAAATGTTAGAATTTTTGATCGACAATTTTTTTGTCGAATTCGGAGGTCGTGTTTTCCAACAGATAATAGGGATTCCTGTTGGAACTAACTGTGCACCACTTCTAGCTGACCTTTTCCTATACTCGTACTAGGCCAAGTTTTTACAAGGGCTTACACAAAGAAAACAAAAACTTTTAGCCCAGTCCTTTAATTTCAGCTTCCACTACATGGACGTTGTACTTTCTCTGAATAATCCTAAATTTGCTTGACTTTACTTGAATTTGAATTTATTTGACTTTACTACCGGATTTGACATGTTCAACACGGCGGGTGTCTTATAAGAAGCAGGAGATGCTAACTCTACCGGTGCACCTGATCTCACCCATCGTTTTTTATTGGGTCCCTGTTGTTCATCTGTGTGTGTGTGTGTGTGTGTGTGTCTTCATTTTTCTTTTCTTTGCCGTACCCATGTTGTGTCTCTGTTTTTTTTATCTATTCTGTTTCTGATGTTGCCATTGTCCTTGGATTGTTCGTTTTGGATTGATGGTTCGGTTCTCACTTACTTTAAGGGGTATTTACATCAGATGCATCCCATTGAGCATGAAATTAAAGAAACATCTTCTTCAGCTTCGTACCTAGATTTTTTATTATATATTGACGAAGAAGGAAGTTTGAAATCTAAGTTATATGACAAGCGCAATGGTTTTGATTTCCCAGTTGCAAACTTTCCCTTTCTAAGCAGCAATATACCTACATCTCAAGCTTATAGAGCGTGCATTTCACAGTTGATTCGTAATTGTCGAGCGAGTAGTTTTTACAGTGATTTTTTTAACAGAGCAAAAACACTGTCCCAAAAGCCGGATAGAGAAAAGGGAGGTTTGGGTATCCATCAACCGGTTTAACCCTACCGCTAGCTGTTGCTAGTGTCGGTACCAAGTCCTGCTATCCCGAGTTCCTATTGTTGTCTATGTTTGTCTTTTGTCATTTTATTGTTTTTCTTGCGCAGTTCCCTGGTGGATTGTGGCATGTAATTGTAATGTTCGGCCATTGTAAGTGTTTCCTGTTCCCTTTCCTTCATTAATTTAGTCAGGGATTTGTTCAATTCATGTAAATTTCATCCGTTAAGAAATTCTCTGGCCGTCACCATGACATCATTGAAAGATATGACGTGTCAGTGTCCCAAATGAAAGTGGACATTTCCAGCTAGGTTCACGTCTTCCCGGATTTGACTACAAATTTTTACATTTTCCTAGATTGACTCACTCACAGTGTGACGGGTGCTGTTAACAGAGCAGGACATGCAAACCCTTCCGGAGCACCTGATGTCACTCTCATTTTCACTGGAGTTCACACTGTGGGTGTCTTCGTTTTGTATGTTGTGATTTCTATTTTTGTGCTTTGTATATGTCTAACGTCATTGTTTTCTATGTCTAACGTCATTGTTTTCTGTGTCCTCGTTTTCGACATGTCTTGGGACTTCGATTCCACTCCTTTTTTCTTTCGGTATTCTACTGCCGTTATTTCACTATTGTAACAATAATCACAGTTCAAGATAAAACGTCACATTCTGCCTGACCGGTTTCACTGTTGTCCACAGATTTTCAAGGCTTTCTGTAACTATAACGTTACTAGAAGAACGATAGCGTCACTGACGTCTTAGCAACAAAGGAGATAAATAATTGATAGCATGTTAATATAATAACGTAAAATTAAATAAATTCATGTTAACTTCTCTTATAGTTTAGACTTGGGCGATATATGTTAATAAATAAAAGTTTCTTTATTAATACGTTCTTCTTCCGTAGTATTTTTATTACATTTGTAAAGTGGAAATACGGTAAATTGCGGATTTCTATTGCCTGCTTATAAGTCGATGTGTACACTCAAGGGGATTTTTCGGGACTTGGGTCTCTAATTTTTTGTCGGTGCACAGTTATTCTACGACGTATTGACATTCCTGTTTGACCAAAATAGCCATTACCACATAACGCACAGGCCATTACATAAATTAAATTTTCGGAAACACAATTGAAATTAGACCTAACACTTAAAATATCGCCTTTTTCAAACTTAAATATTGTTGCTTCAATCAAACTCGGACAAGCGCCATGGTTTGCGCTTTTACATTTTATCACTTCTGGAAATGTAGGATTTTTTTTTAAATTGCACTTTAGTTTGTATCTTTAGCAATTTTGGTTGTTGTTTACTCTTTATGATATTGCAGTTTCCAAGTGCGGCTCTCGGTCGTTGTTCTTGTCTAAAATGGGTCAGATTGGTATAAATTAAAATAAATGCTTCATTGTAATGTGGATTATATGTTGAAACATAAGCAATAATAAGAAAAAGAAGGGAAACGGGGAATGTGTCAAAGAGACAACGACCCTAAGGGGAGCAATAACAACTCAAAGCCACCATAAGATCTTCAATGAACGGTGAGGAAACCCCACACCCAACGGTAGGTCGGAGTTGGCCCCTAAATAAAAGAGTAATCAAGTTCAGCGAAATAAGCATCTTCCTAGACTCCGATAGACATAAAGTGTCTGTTTCCGTTTTCGACTTTATTTTCCTTAATTCTTGTATGGACATTGACGTTGCCTTTTGTATACCGTTTTCAATCACTGATAGATGATTTTTCCTTTCAATTAAAATTTTCAAAAATTTTCTCCTTTGAAACCACTGGGCCAATTTAATCCAAACTTGGCCTGGATCATCACCAGGGTATGTAGTTAAAAAAAATGTTCGGTCAGTCCGAGGGTCAAACAACATGTCCGCTGTAACTAAAAATACAACATGGGGTAAATTGCAGTTTTTGGCAAATAATTCAAAAACCGTTGCAGATATAAAAAAAATATGACGCGTAATATTGTTCAGAATGCCGAGATCTGACCTGAAATTTTGAAGAACATTGGAAAACCCGTCTCAGAGTCACAGCCCCTTTTCCGTAAAATTTTCAAAATTTATGCATTTTGTGTTTTTTATTTCAAAAACTGTTACAGATAGAGGTGAGGTGTTAATTGAAAAAAAATGTTCAGCTTATCAAAATCTACATATACTCTGAAATTTTGAAGAAAATCCAGATGTCTATGTAGAAGTTATTGACTGTTTTTCACAAAAAAATATTCAATGTCATATGGTTTATGGGTAATTTCCCTTCAAATTTTGTGTTCAAATCTTCTTGGGTTTACTTTTCTCTTTTAAGTTTTAGAGAAATTTTCTGCTATCACTTTATTAAAAACAATTATTTGTTACATACTCAATAGCGAAAAAAGTGTTTTTTGTTTAAATTTTTACAATTGTTTGCAAAAATACTTTAACAATCCTGACTTATTTCACATTTTAATAATTTTTGTATATAAATGTATACTGTGTCCAATTTTAAATTTTGCTTGCCTACCATGTTTATATCTTTCCTAGATTAATTTTAAAGTATTATCTTGGTTTCATAGCCTGCTATACTCTGTAACTGACTTGGCTATGGCATGATGAGTCTTTGTTATCACTGTGTTTATGGTCTGTCCGTCGTATACTTTTCATTCAAACGTCTTCTTCTTTGAAACTGATTTGGAACCAAACTTGGTCACCATTGTTCTTAGGTGGTCCCCTTTAAAAATGTGTCCGGCAAGTCAACACGCCATCTTAAAAGGCCGCCAGTTAAATCTTTGCTGAAAAATGCACCCTATATTCAAAGATCTTCTCTGAAACTGCTGGGCCAGTTGGACCAAACTTGGTCAAAATGGTCCTTAGATGACTCCTTTTTAGAAAAAAATTCTGGCAAGTCAGTATCATATCCAATATAGCCGCAAGCGGGGAACACAGTTTTAACATTGGACCTTAAGGAAAAGCATTCAAAGATCTTCTCAGAAACCACTGTGTCAATTGGAACCAAACAAGGTCGTAATAGTTTTTGCGTGGTCCCCTTTAAAAATTGTGTCCAGCTAGTCCGCACATCATCAATGATGGCCACCAGCGGGGAACTTTGTCGAAAATTGGACAATAATGCAAAAATCTCCTCTAAAAATACTGGGCCTATTGGAACCAAACTTTATCACAATGATCCTTAGGCGTCCCCTTTTAAAAATGTGTTCGGCAACTCCACATAACATCCAAGATGGCGGCCAGTTGGGAACGTAATTTTAACATTGGACCCTATAGGGAAACATATTCAAAGATCTTCTCCTCTGAAAGTACATGGCCAATTGGAATATTACTTGATCACAATGGTCCTTACTTGGCCCTTCATAAAATGTGTCCAGCACCAAGATGGCAGTCAGTGGGGAACATTAACCTTGGACCTCATGGAAAATCATTCAAAGATATCTGAAAATACTAGGCCAATTGGAATTAACCAAAGTGAGGCACAATGATTCTTAGATGGTCTTCTTCAAGAAAGGTAACAGTCGGTCTACGCCCCATGCAAAATAGCTGCCAATCGGGAAAATAGTTTAATTTTAGATCATATAACATCAATGTCTATCAACAAACTTGAAATTGAGACCCTTGAACGTTAGGATAATTTTGACTTATAGTGTCAGTAATGGCCTAGGCGAGCGAAACAGGCACTTGAGAGCCTTTTGTTTATTGTGTTCATCTTTCGAAACATATAAGCGCCAAATAATTTGGCTTTTCACCGCATAACGTTGCAATACTTGGTTGCGTTCGGGTTAATTCAAAGGGTTTACTTTCTCATACAAACCAACCATACTGCTTCTGATCTTATTTTTTCAGCCTATCACTTTTCTTCATGCAGTACCTTGACGCTATAGTATGCGTCTTTGTTTATAACAATATTAATTTGTTTTAGCGCTTTTCATTTTAATACGACAGCCAGGCGGTTTACAATAATAAAAAAGTTTGTATTGCGCCAATAACTTTTAAAATGATCGATTTTTATTATTCATTATAAAAAAAATGAAAAAAAGCGTATCAGAAATGCGTTTTTAGTGAATGAAAACAAATGTATTTGATAATATTTGGCCTATATTTTCAGATACATTCGAGAAAATAAAGTATCTGTGATTGAGAAGAATGCATTCATGAACCTTCCAGGTCTTAGATACGTGTAAGTTAAGTAAACATCTTTTGCTTTCTTTTTGGTAATTATCACAATTTTCCCTGCACATTAATATTTCTTAATATTACAAAGAAATATTTCGACAAAAAGTTATGAACTCTAGGAATGCAAATTAATACTGTTATTTACTAAACGACACATCATGAAAATTATAAAATCCGTGTTTTAGGCACAGAAATAATTCAAGACATCACAAGTTGATTTAAATACACTAGCAAATATGTTGTGATCTTGTTTTGCCATTTTGATCTTATCACGATCTTTACAGGCTTAACAAAATTTTGTTAAGACTGTGTAAGATATTCAGTCATATTTCAAGATAATTGCTTCTAAGGACGATCAAGACATGTTCAGTTTATCAAGATCAAACAATATAACTTCATTAAATGGCGATTAAGATGTGTAAAGTTTGTACTGATCAAACAAGATCAAATTGGGATCTTGTTTGATCTTAACAAACTTAATTCGTCTTGATCGTCCCTGAACGCAATTAACAAGCAGATCTTGCTTATTCTTAACTTATCTTAACTCGTCTTGATCGTCGTGTTAAGCCTGTGTTAAGCCTGTCAAGATGATGATAAGATGTATATGTCCAAACAAGATCAAAATATATCTGCTAGTGGTAGTTGAAAAGTTGAATAATACCATAAATATCACATAATTAATGGAGAAACAGTCAAAATATTGAATCACTGAATATCAAATTGCCCTGTGTCAATATACATCAACTTGTTCAGACTAGTAAGTATCATGTTCGGGCAAAGCTTAACCACGTTTAGGCGTTGAGTATATAGGAAAGACATTCTTTGTTTCAAATATTGTTAGGCGAATCAATTATTACCAAAGGTTATTGAAAAAATTAATTTTCGACGTATGATTATTGAATAAAGTAAACTGGGAAATGTTCGCGCCGTCTTTATTTTGCGGTAAATTGACAGGATTTTAGTTTGCATAGTTTTGAATTAGCGCTGCCAAATTCTTTACCATTGACTTCAATAATGGACAAGTATATTCTCGCTGTTTTATTTTCGCGCTTCCATTCCAAACGCGAAAATCGCAAAAATAAAACTGTCGCGAAAATTTCCCGGTTTATACTACTAATAAAAGATGTAGCTAACACTTTATTATTCATATTTGAAGGTATCTTGAAAAGAACAATATATCAACAGTAGAAGAAAATGTTTTCACAAATGTAACTAGCTTATGGACGATGTGAGTATTTTACGAAAACTAAAAAAAAACAGCATTTTTATGTTTTGCCAATAAAAATACTTTATGTGCAACCTACATGATTTTATGTATCTAATGTGGTCTGTAAATTTCATTATATTTAGAAACCATCCATCAACAAAAAGAATTTTTTGGTTATATATGCAACTGTTGTTACCTTATTTAAATGTCATAATTATCATATACATTACTGCAATTGAATTTTCGTTTGCTAGTTGATGCAGAACGCGCATTCAAATCAAAGTGTAGTCTGGAGCTCGGTTATAATTATTCAACAGGGTATTTGTTGCACTTAAAAGACAAAGACAAAGAAACCTTGAAATGTGATGAACCAGCTATGGTTCCTTTCTGTTTCTGCATTCGATCATGCAATTCTGCAATTATTAGAAATGTAATGCAACGTTAATATGGTATCATGTCGATTGTTTTCCTCAAGATGCCTAAATCCAACGGTTATTGTGGAACCAGTAGCAGTTAGACAGAAATTGGTATTGAAATTCTTGTTTTATTTCTTCAGTCCTGAACGATTTTTCCAACTTAAGTACTTTCAAAAATCCATTCATTGTGTCTGATGAGGTTTATAGATGAACAGGGGTCACCAAATTGGGACATTATGACATTTGTTTATTGTTTACTACTAGTATGCTATTTTTCTAAATCCAATATATTCCTTATTTATTACAACTGAGTAGAAACCTCTGCTGTTGGATTGTTAGTCCTCGAGGGTATTCACCAGCCCAGTATTTAGTACTTCGGTACTGACCCTAAAGCCGATTCTATTTGAAACCTTACAATATCTGATTTTTGGTAAATTTTGTAGAAAACTTAGGAGTATCTCCCTCGTGCAAAGCCCTGTCCTTTGGTGATTTTGCCTTTAGATCCTATTTGTTATTTGTTCTCTCTCAGTTTTTTACATCTTTAAGTGTATGGCCTTCCAAACGTTTAGATTTTATCTGCACTGAAGAGACATAAGTTGTCGAAATGCGCTAGGCAGAAATTAAATTTACAGTGACTTTGGTATATAGTTATTTATTACCACTGGTTCGATGCCTCTGCTGCTAGGATTGTTAGTCCCCGAGGGTATTCACCAGCCCAGTAGTCACTACTTCGGTAAGCCGATTCTGTTTGGAACCTTACAATATCTATATTTTTATGAATTTTGTTAAAACCTAAGGAGTATCTCCCTCGTGCAAAGCCCTGTCCTTAGCTGATTTTTGCTTTACATTTAGATTTTATTGGTTATATTGTTCTAATTCAGTTTTTTAACATCTTTGAGTTTATGGTCTTCCAAACGTTAGATTTTATCTGCACTGAAGAGACATAAGTTGTCGAAATGCGCATATGCAGAAATTAAATTTACAGTGACTTCGGTATTTAGTTATTCATAATATTTTCCTTGATACTTTCCGAATATATATAAGAATGGCATAGAAAAGGAGACATAAAATACCTTGGTAAATCATGGTCTAAAACAATTATTTGCTGTTGTTGAAATGGGCATATGCATAATCTTAATTAACAGTACCTTCCATATTTTGTTATTACCACATGGTTGATGGCTCTGCTGGTGGACTGTTAGTCGCCGAGGGTATTCACCAACTAAGTAGCTAGTATTTTAGTGCTAGCGCGAATGACGCCAGAACTTTGGTAATGGCCCGAAAACCGATTTTATTTGGAAACTTGCAATATCTAATTTAAAGAAAAATTGTTCAAAACTACGAAATATATCTCTCTCGCATACATTGTAGCACTGCTCTTAGCTGATTTTGGCCTGACTATTTCGACCCTATTTGTAATTTGTTCTTTATCACATTTTACACATATTTCGGTATATTGATTCCCAAACGTTTTCAGTTGATCTGCACTGAAGAGATGATGGTTCTCTAGTGGATCCATATTTTATGGAAGCCTTTGTTGATATAAAAGACTGATATACCCTTAACTAGTCCAAAAAAGCATCAAAAGATCATCTTCTCAGATACAACAGATGAAATAGAAAATAATGATTGTGTCCTTTAAAATATATTGTAAACGGTATATTTACAGTGTATAGGCCAATGTTGTCGGGGAAAGCAAATATGCGTTGGGGAAAAAGTTTTGATACTTTTGGGTATTTGTCTGGAGAAAACGTAAATTTGAACATTGTTCAAACGGAATTATTTAATAATGCTTTTCATCATATGTTTATAGAAAATAACAGTAAAATTTTACCCTTTGATAATACTATCGATTTGTTCACAACCCTGTGATATGACTTTTGTCATCAACTGCTTCCGGTTTATATCAACTGCTTCCGGTTTATATCAACTGCTTCCGGTTTATACCACACGCTTATTCCGTAACTTTACTATCAGTCATTTTCGAAATGAATTTTACGCTATAAAAAAACTGATTTTTTTCAAATCTTCTCTTGAAATAAATATCCTAATTAATTTGTTCATATTTGAAATATTATCCCAATTTTTCATTATCATTCATGTGAAATTACGGCTTCGCAAACAATATATGGTCATTAAAAATTAAACGGTATAAGGTTTGAACTCAAAATTGCGATTCTTAAATTGAATTTTGAGATCGCGTAGGAATTTTGGGATGCATTTCTGGTTTGAAACATATGATTAACATATCATAACATGCTATTTTTCGTATCAGACCAATTATCAGCCCTAGGTCAGATTATCAGCTATCGAGTCTGTCTGCTCGCGGGGTGATATTCCGATAAATGGGTTGATAGTGGGTCTGATCAGAAAAATGGCATGTTATAATTTATATATACGGCACGGAACCCATCAATGAATATGCTTCGCGATAGTTAACAGAATAAAGATCATCAGACTGAATATTCTCCGATCACCTCCACATAATTTTTAGACTGACGGTTCGGTTCTCACTTCCCTTACTCTTCAAAAATTGGGGTAAAACATGATATTATCTAATATTTTAAACAATCAATCGTTTTACTTGTTCATATACAACTAAATACAATTTCAGCAAAACCGTTCACCCAAAAATACGTGATTTCATTGTTACTCGAATATTTTATATATTTTGTATGAGTGGCTACGGGAAAGCATATTTATATATCTATCTAAACTATAAGTACAAACGCACCTACATGAGAACAAAAATCCTATGTAGTCTACAAGAAGGACACAAGTGATTGAATGTGTATTTCACACGCAGTTTTTATACAGGACCTTTTAATCTAGAATCCAATAACAAAATTATCGAGTAATCATTTGCCTTAGATGACAAAAAAAGTAATTGCTCTTTTCAAAAGTGTTTAAGTTTCATAAACACTGCATAAGATGGCTCTGCTCTCACGCAAACCCATATTGTTTTCGTACAACAAGGAAAACCACTACTTCCCTCACTAATTATATGCATGACCCCTCCCCGGTCACACATTAAAACAAAACTGTAAAATATTGAAGCAATAATAGTAACAGTATTTTTGAGCGGCAAAGTCTTGTTGAAATTGCATTATTAGATGTAAATCAACAAGTAAAACGATTCATATAACTGAAATTAAGTTAGAATTTTAGAAAATATCATTTTCAACCCGAAATTTTGAAATGATGTCGAGGTGTTCGAAGTTACTACAGTCTGTGGATCTTTATTCTGTTACCAGTCTTTTAGCATATTCATTACTTGGTTCTGTAGTATATAGCATTATTAGATAACTCCGTTTGGTTATTCTACAAACTTACATTTTCTCCAGACAATCATCGAAAAGTGTCAAAAAACTCCTCCCCAAAATATTTGCTGGTACAATGCGATATTGGGAAACTGAAAGCAATTAAATGTCATTTTGGAACCAGTAAATAAAAAAACCACATTTCTGGCAAGTATGAGCAATAAACACATTCTTCTGAAACCTCATTTTAACATAAGTGAACAAGTTTAACATGTTTAAATCTTCTACAAAAATATATATTGTTTTTTGACAGTTATTTTGATTACAATCGTATATCAACAATAAAGCAAGGGGCATTTGATGAACAGTCGCGCTGTGAGTACATGTAAGTAATAGTAAATTTTTGTACATTTCAACAAAACTGTTTATCATGTTTATGCATACAATGATTTAATGTCGAGTTGTCTTGTAATTGACTCGATGAATACCCTGTGATGGTCTATATATATCATTATCATTTTTTACAACTTTTGATGGGGCAACAGATGACAGCGATCGTAAGAACATTTTGCTGGAAATTTTGATGCTTGTTAAAATGTCACTTCCATGATTAGATATATAGATGATGTGTTATTCAATGTCTAATAACGGAGTACAATCGAACCGTTGCTAGGGGCCGTCATAAGCTTACAACGAGGTATAGTAAAAAAGGTCCATGGTAACGTATTTATGGAGACTTTGTCTCTTTAACATTTACTCATTGTTTGTGTAACAGAAGGCAAGACGGTGATATAAATTAACGATAAGTGATGCATTGCAACTCAAAGAGCATTTAAACGAAACTAATCTATACTGTTCAAAATACATTGTTACTTCCTCTGCTTACGGAGTGGAATAAAAAAGATAACAGGAAACACCTACAATGGCAGAAAAACATAGCCACATGCCAGAAAGTAAATAGGAACTGCAAAAGAAAAAACCCACAATAAAAATACAAAAGACAAACATAAACAACGATAGGAACTCGGGACAGCCGGACTTGGTACCGGCACTAGCAAAAGCCAGCGGTAGGGTTAAACCGGTTTATGGGTACCCAAACCTCCCCTTTCTCTGTCCCGTTTCCCTATAGTAGAATAAACATACGAATAAATCCCATACAGGTAGACTACCACAAACTAGAAAGGAAAAATGGGGGAACAAAACGTAATTTTGAAAGATGGGTCAAAGAGTGCTCGCCGCTAAACTGCCGGCTAGCTCAAGGAGCCTAGTCTGCTGGTAAAACACTGTCGTACTACGGAAGGAAAATCAAATTCAAAACTCCCAATGGGTTTGGTAAAGAATCATCATGTTTTTCAGTAGACATCGGCAGTATCAGCGAGAGGCCAGTATGTGTGTAAAATCCTCAAGTCATTGGATCCCAAAGCTAATTTAACGGACATGTGTAGAATATCCTGTCGATATCCCCTATTGCGTAAAGATTGTAAGTTACGTCCCAGTTTTTCTGGATTTTTAATCAGTTTCTGACATTTTTTAACAACATTTCCGTAAAATCGAGGATGGGAAATGCCCTTAGAAATAAGCTGTTTGCGAGTGACATTATATTTAGATGTCAGATGTTCATATCTTCGATAAAACTTTTTAAATGTATTTAACAATTTATCAAAGTGTATGTTTCACAGCTGAACTAGCACAAATTATACAGACTTTCTTATAAAATATAGTAATCTTGGTGGCAGCATTATTAATAGGAACTTCAAAAACAAAAACTCCGTTTCATACGATCACTGAAAAAAATAATAGATAGCAGTCCCTTGTGCAGGATTTGAAGTTTCAATCCAAACTATGATTCAAGATGTAAATTTTCCCTGAATAATACATTGTACATATCCTTTGAACCTTTTGTAGACAAAAGAATTCAGAATTAGGGATATTTTACGAAAGGCTATGGAGTAGATGATAATGAGACAATAACTCATGTGCTAACTCAAACGGCAATAATTTTAGGGCTCCGTAATTTTTTTCATAATTTCTTATTGGATATGTAGCTGTCTCAAATAAGCTTTTATTGTTGGCATTTCTCCGTAATATATCCGAAAATTTGAGTGTTAGCTTTATACTACCTGAAATGTTTGAAAAGACATCAAGTTGTCCTTCTCATTGAAAGATTATTTAATATCCAAATACCATTATTTTACCATCTCCTGTAAAATATTGCCCTTTTATCAATTTCAATATTTCCATTTTGCCATAAATTTTCTAATTCAAACTCCTCTGCGTCTTTGGGTAAAACATTCTTTTTTGAGACATTCCATGCATTAAAACAATTATCCAGAAATGATTTCTTAAGCATTTATTTGGTCAACAATATGAAATAGTATCAAGGTTATGTGGCGTTTTTGTTCATTTTTGTTTATTTGTCTTAACTTTGTAATACTGTTTCAATTCGTGTTGGATATAAATTGCAGTGATCTTTGATTTATGATTGTACAATTCCCCCTTTCCTCATTCTTGTTTCGGTATTCCTTTGCCGATATATGTTCAAATTTTTAGAGTAAGAAAGTAATGTATTTGATTTAGATTTATTCTTGATATATCTTCTTATCAAAGATAATTTCAGTCCCCTTCACATATTTTTCAATATCCTTAATCTTCAGCCCTGAAAATTGATATTCTAAAGATATTTTTTCTGTTCAACTGCTCAATTTTCCCTTTTAAATAGAGATAAGCAATGAAGGGATATGGAGTAAAAGCAAATGAGACAAATTCTCCATAAATGCGAGGAAAAAACAAGCAATGGATCAACGCTTTTATTGTTGTTCTTCATCTTGAAGTCACCATGAGGCCTTCAACAATAAGCTTTGCTCATACCTCATAGTAATTTCAAGACGGCCTGCTTCTTAATTGTTTCAGTCTATTACTCTTAGGGTTTGGTAAAGTTGGTAATCAAACATTTTATATCACTCTTACCTTTCCAATAGGTGATACTCTTTGGCTTGACTATACTTTAAGAATATTCTTGATTTCTTTAAATTTTTGACAATAATTTTATTTTTCTATTTTATGCATGTTAGCAGAGAAGTTAATACCTTAAACTGTAAAATTGCTCGAACCTCACTACAGTTCCAATATTTTTTTCTTATCAATCCACATTACTTATTTTTTGTAAAAAATTCTTGTGAAGACCAGACATTTCAGCAGATATCTGTAGAATATGTAGAGTCACGTCCAAAGATTAAGTTAACGGACCACCTGATGTCGCTTTCAGCTTTTATGGGAGTTCACACTGTGAGTGCTTTACTTTTTTTTTGTTGTCTTGTAATATTTTAGTTTTGTCTTCGTCAGTTATGTTTGTGGTACCGATCTGCCCTTGCCCATGTTTGAATACTGACTAATGATTTTTGCGAAAGCTTTTCAAAATTTAACTTGGTACTACTTGAGGGTTAGAGAAGTGACACGTACCATGATTTTTAATTGGTTTTGTCTCAAGGTTAGCAAATTACAATAACCAATCAGCTACCTAACAGATCTTTCAAAAACATATTTTCCTCACTAACTGTGTGACGGTTGCTGTTAACAGAGCAGGACATGCTTACCCTTCCGAAGCACCTGATGTCACTGTCAGTTTCAATGGAGTTCACACTGTGAGTATTTCACGAAAGGATACGGAGTAAATGGACATGAGACCATAACACTTTAAGAATATTCTCGATTTCTTTAAATTTTTGACAATAATTTTATTTTTCTATTTTATGATAACATTCAGAACAAAGGAGTGCCTTTGTTCTGAATATTGTAATTTCTGTTTCTGTGCTTTGTATCTGTCGAACGTCATTGTTTTTGCGTCTAACGTCACAGTTGTCTGTGTTCTCGTTTTTGCCCTGTCTTTGGACTTCGATTTTTGTGAATTTCACTCCTTTGTTCCTTCGATGTTTGACTCATCAAAAATTAGGGAAGCGTAATCTGCATATTGAGATTTAAGAAATGATGTATCTTCTATTGTTATTCCTTTAATTTCATTCTTATATTCTGCACACAACAAAACAACATCTGGTGATTAAGCATTCCCTTGTCTACAGCCTGAATCTGATAGGTAACAGTTTTGAGTAACTGAAGATTTAATTTTAAAATAGAAAGTTTTTATCCAGTGATACACTGAAGCACCAGAATTAAAGAAATTCAGGACTTGTTCAGAAAATGAAAATAATATTGAATCAATCGCCTTTTCAAAATCAATAAGGAGTAGAATACCCGGTACTTAGTATGATTTTTTCTGTAAAATTGAGTAAATCATAAATGAAATTGGTATTTTTTCCAATTAACCGACATCGTATAAATCCAGGCATTATTAATAATTTGTGGAAGAACCACAATTTATTAAGGAAACTTTTTAAACGCTAATTTTCATATAGCACTTTAGTTTATCACCTTTGGGATACATTGAATAACGCCTTTTTGAGTTATTGACATTTCTTCCTTATAAAATCCACAGTTTATAGTTCTGAGCACAAACCTGCTTAGATCTCTCCAAAGCAAATTACAAAAATTATTTTGCGAACATCAGAGTCTGGACTTTTTCTCTTACAAATGTAACATTAGATGTTAGTTTTTTTATAAGTAATTTCACCATATAGAGACTGTTTTGTCTTCTTTGTCAAATTTTTTCATCTCGTCATAGATATTACGATTATTTAATTTTCAGATTTTTATATGATTTTTTGTAATATATTTTGACTACATCTAGAATGTTTTTCTGATCAGTGATAGGTGTACTTTCATCATTAATATGTTTTGGAATTGTTATATTAACAAAATTTATATTTTCTAAGTTAGAAAAATAAAATAACTTGAAGAGTTTTCTCCCTCTTCAACAAACTGTATTTTCTAATTATTTATTTTACATAAGAACCTCTCATTTTATCTTGTGTTAATATGTTTAGACAGGTTTCTTTTCTTCAATATCGGTTAAAACCAAATTTGTTGACTGCCCACTCTCTAAACTTTTGATATCTTTTTTATGTCTGTTTTTTTTTCTAAATGATGCATACGAACTATTCTTACTTCGAATTCCAGTTAATACCATTTTTAGGAAAAGCTGATCATTAATCATAAACTGAAGAGCAGGATTATCTATTTCAATTTAATTTTGCCTATTATAAACAAAATAAGCACTGATACTTTACTTGTTATAACAACTCAAAGCCACCATACGATCTTCAATGAATGGTGGGGAAACCCCACACCCAACGGCAGGTCGACGTCGGCCCCTATATAAAGAGAAATCAAGTTCAGCGAAATAAACATCATCCTAGACTCCTATAGACATGAAGTAAACTAACTAGAAAACAGACAAGACACACAAAGGCTTAATAAATTTCCTGACTTAGGACAGGCGCAAACCTGCTGCGGCGGGGTTAAACTGGTTTTATTGGGCCCAAACCTCCCCCTATAGCCAATATGATAAATAAAAAAAACAATCGTAACAACAGTAAAATTCAGTTGGCAACAGGACTGAGTCAATTGTGAAAAATGAAACTAAAAGAACTAAACATACGGACATAAACATGAAATCACAAGAGACAACTAGAAGTTAACTGACATGCCAGATTAAGCTGGATTACTGAAGCCTCAAATTACAATTTCGATTGGTTACAGCTGAACCTGGCTGCATCAAATCAGAACACTTAAACTCATATTTTTGATATATGAAATGAAAATAAAGCTTAAAATTAAGTGTGTATTGATTTTTTTTTTAATTTTGCAAAATTCCAAGGATTTGTAATATCTCTTACTTCTTAGGGATCCTTTGTCATAAATCAAATTTTTTTTTAATTTTGACATCATCAGATATCATAAATGATCTTTAATTTTTACAATAAATCAAACTGAAAATCTTACTTCAAAGGAAGATAATTTTAAACATATGTCTTCAAAAAGGTCGCTTGACCTGCTAAGGGTGAAGAGAATACAAGAGATGTAAGAGGCAAAATCAAACTGATATAATTTGACATACTGTGAAAGTACTATTGTTCGTGGGGTTCCAATATTCGTGGATTTCGTGGTTCACTTAAACCACGAAATTAAGTTCCCAACGAAATGCTTTTTTCCATTGAGTTTTGATGAATAGAACTTGAAACCACGAATTTAAATGCCCACGAAATTGAGATATTTGTGAAAACCACGAAAATTGATGCCCACGAATAAAAGTACATCCACAGTAATATTCTGATAGTTTACACTTAACCAGATAAAATCTAGTCGAACCCTTTAGTTAAGCTTCCGTTATATATATATGAGATTTTGTCACATAACAACTCTCGCTTAAGTGATTTTCTTTATCTCATCTATCAAAAAGAGCTCGATATTAAGGATAATCCAGACCTTTCAACGTCGACCTTACTCCTTGATCTTCATCTGAAAATTGTGAAAAGTAGTAGACAGCAAACATATTATTTGACAAACACGATTAATTCAATTTTACAATATTTACCTTTCATTTTCTATATAGCAAAATTCTAATAGCGCGGGTATATGGAGTATACATCTCATTTGCTACTCTCGGGTATTTGCTCAATTCAGTGACTATCTTAATAGAACCAGGTAACTCACAAGTAGGCTACATAAACAAGGGTATGTTATACATAATTTAAAGTTGTTACTACAGAAGTTTTTCTTTCGAAATCATGATCTTGGAGACCGCAATTAGATATGTGTTTCCCTTTATAAGCTTAAGATTGTTGCTCCCTCTTCCGAATTTGACTTACTGTCGGATTGCACATGTTGAACACGGCGGATGTCTCATATAAACCAGGATATTCTTACTTTACCGGTGCACCTTATCTCGCCCATGTTTTTGTTTTGATCTGTGATGTTCATATCTTTACATTTAGATCTTATTGGTTATTTGTTCTCTCTCAGTTTTTAACATCTTTGAGTTTATGGTCTTCCAAACGTTTAGATTTTATCTACACTTAAGAGACATACGTTGTCGAAATGCGCGTATGCAGAAAACAAATTAACAGTAACTTCGGTATTTAGTTATCGGCGTGTGTCCTTTTTTTTCTTGTCTGTGTCGTACAAATGTTATGTCTGTATATTTGTGCTTCCGATGTTGACATTGTCTCTTGGGTCATTCCATTTAAGACTGACAGTTCAGTTCATAAGTACTTATACAAGAAATAGTTTTTGTTTTCTTTTGCTTGATTTCGTTTCAAAAATTATTGCATCTCGTATTTAATCAATTTTGCATATGAAGGCATTGTACTGTAAATAATTTCTTATATTAAAAAAATTATTATGAAATATGACAGCAAAATATGCGAGGACATTAATGCATTTAGAGAAATTTGACCTCCACGCATGACCTTTAGATATAGTGCATCATAAAAGATAAATTCAAAACAGGAAAAAATGGAATGAGAACGTTTATTATTCATAGTACTTATTCAGTTAAGTTAAAGATAAATTGTTCTTTATATACATATTCTCTTTTTCAAATTCGCTTGTATCAGTAACTTTGGAATAAGTTTCTCATTCATAGGTATATCAGGTACAACGACGTTTTAGTTATTGAAGCAAGTGCGTTTATTGGTCTACAAGTACGGTATATGTAAGTGTTATACAATTTGATATGTTCACTATCGGTCCTTTATGATGAATATGTATAACAAACTGTTTTGTCAAGTAAATAACTTTTTTTTTATATTTTCATATTTTACACCAACAAGCTAACTTCTGATTATGAAAGAATTTAGTATTGGAACAAAGATATTTTATTGCAAGTATATTTCAAATGCAACGTTTATTTTAACGACATTTTGCTCAACATTGCATTATAACTTAATGATAAAAGGTAAAAGATAAATACTGTATGGGCCTTGGAAGTGGTATCTCAGTGGTCTTATTGGTCTTAGAAAATATCAATGGCCAATACAGGAAACTATGTATATAGATAATAATGTTGCAACCTTACTCTTCTTCTGTCCATTTCACTGTTCTTCGTGTTCTGTGTTGCTGTACAACTCAAGAGGAATTACTCGGTTACCTAAAGCTTTAATTATATATAGCCTAAGTTGCCAAGTGGTCTTGGTCTAGATGACAAAACAGTGTGGATTCAGATCCAGCAGTAGACCTTGCAGGATTAGGCAGTGCCAATATGTATAAAAAGATAATTTACATCACTGCTGGCAATCGGAATCAAATTCTACCTTTGCTAATCATCTTACCAATATATTTTCATTAATATTAAAGAAAGCTGTTTACAACACTATAAATATAAAATCTGTTGCAACCTTAACCTATTTATTTTCTACCCAGCACTTTTCTTCGTGCACTGTGATACAACTCAAGACTTTGTTCTGAGGAGGAATGACTCGGTTACCAAAAGCAATATTTTTAAAGCCTTGGCATCCGAGTGGTGTAAGGCACTTGACATAATGCATGTTGTGCTTCCATAGATGACAATACAGTATGGGTTCATCACTGTTGGCATTCGGAATAAAAGATTCTACCTTTGCAGCTCATCTTACTAATATATAATATTTAATAATGCAGGAAACGAACAATTGCCCAAATCAAGCCGTCGCTATATCTAAATTTCTTAGTTTATAGGTATCTTTTTAATAATCATTCATCAAGTGCATTTAAAAAGCTATTTACCTGTAGTTACAATATTGTAAATCCACTCGACAATAATTAACCATGCTTGAAATAACTGTACACGAAAGGTTTAGAATTCATTCAACCAACAAATACAAATTACGACGATGTTTATTCACAGTGACAGCGGATCCGATTTAAATCCAATATGCAATTCGTAAAAAAAAACTTAAATTACTTTCAGCACTTTATAAAGATATAATTGCAATGAATGAAATTTGAGAGTTTGAAAAAGTGAAGAAAATGAAAACACCTATAAAATTGGAAATGCTATACATTGACGAACATGGACGTCTGAAATCTAGATTATATGACAAACGTGATGATTTTGAATTTCTAATTGTGAATTTTACCTTTCCCAATATACCTACAACCCCAGCATGTGGATAATATATTTAACAATTAATTCGTTAGTGTAGTACATACAGTGATTGTGTGGAAAGAGCAAAAGCACTGTCGCAAAAACTGCTGAGTCAGGGATATGTTCAGCCGTTGTTACTTACGTATCTTCAGAAATTATATTGCCGTCACCACGACATCATAGATAGATATGAAATGTCAGTGGCACAACTGAAAATTGATATTTTCAGCTAGATTCACGTATTCCCGGATTTGACATTACCGGTTTTGACTTTACCCTGGATTGACCCACTGACCATGTGAAGGGTGCTGTATACAGAGCAGGACATGCTTATACTTCCGGACCACCTGATGTCGCTCTCGGTATTTATGGGAGTTCACACTGTCAGTGCTTTAGTTATTTGTGTTCGTTTGTTAAATTTTAGTTTGTCTTCGTTAGTGATGTTTGTGGTACCGATTTGTCGTTGTCCATGTTTGCATGGACAAGTGATTACAAAAGCGTTTCAAAATTCACCTTGGTACTATTTGAGGGTTAGAGATGTTTCACATACCATGGTTCTCAATTGGTATTGTCTCAGGGCAGTAGAATACCGAAGGAACAAAGGGGTGAAATTCACAAAAATCGAAGTCTAAAGACAGGGCAAAAACGAGAACACAGAAAACAATGACGTTAGACACAAAAACAATGACGTTAGACAGATACAAAGCACAGAACCAGAAATTACAACATTCAGAACAAAGGCACTCACAGTATGAAATCCAGTGAAACTGAGAGTGACATCAGGTGCTCCGGAAGGGTAAGCATGTCCTGCTCTGTTAACAGCACCCGTCACACTGTGAGTGATTCAATCCGGGAAAATATCAAAGTCGGTAGTCAAATCCGGGAAGACGTGAATCTAGCTGAAAATGTCCACTTTCATTTGGGATACTGACACGTGATATCTTTCAATGATGCTATGGTGACTGCCATAGAATTTTTTGAGGGATGAAAATGACAGTAACCAATCAGTTACCTAACGCTGACCTTGTGACGCTTGCTGTATACAGAGCAGGACAAGCTTACTCTTCGAGAGCACCTGGTGTCACTATGTTCACACTGTGAGTGCTTTAG
Organism: Modiolus philippinarum; assembly: GCA_002080025.1. NCBI lineage: Eukaryota > Metazoa > Mollusca > Bivalvia > Mytilida > Modiolidae > Modiolus > Modiolus philippinarum. The sequence goes on along the minus strand of MJUU01012846.1, from coordinate 178,524 downwards.
TTTTTTGTGTTATATATGTAATGTTTGTGTGTTTTGTGGGCATGTGGTGTCTTTGGTCTTCCGTCTTCTGGTGTCCTTGCTTTTGCCTTGTCTCTGGACTTATGTAATCTTGTGCTTTGTTCCTTTGGTATTCTACTGCCGTTGTTGTCATATATACATTTTCTGTCTGTAGGTTAATGTTTGCTCAACACCCCTTAAGGGAGTAAGAGTGTCAGAAATTTTGTAATTAGAATTAAATTGCAGACCTTTTTTTGAAGAACATTGCAAATAGAAAAAACTGAGCAAAAAATTTTGAAAATCCGTGTAAGACTTTTGGAGATATGAGACATCAAAATTTTGGCGGGAAACAGTTCTCTCTGGAATTTTCCTTCAATTTCCATTAGCTGTTTAAATGTCTTAAAATATATGAAGATATAATTGGAATTTTATAAATTTATACATTGTCTACTTTATGCATTTAATTGACTTATGGCCAAGAAAAGTTGATCTATGTGGAAAAAAATTAACTCATTTTAAATGGATAAAACCCGAGGATATCGAATGCTTCTTAAAACTGACCCTCTTACTACCTGAACAATATGCACATCAACTAGAATGTTTTATTATTTTTGACTTGAAAAACGAAATATTTTCTCTAATAGCAGTTTAGGTATTTCTATTTAAATCTTATATTTTGTTGTTTATTGAAGTATGAATGCTACATAATATGCTCGTGTTAAGTAATTTTAGTTATATATATTTTTTTCTCATTTTAACATCCAAATTTGACTGCGAAGCCATCTTGTTATAATTGTACCATAAACGTGAATTTTTTGAAGTTTCCTGTGTTTGCAAATGTGTGACACTAACGTTTTGTAAAGGGTGTAATTTTTCTCAAAAGGCTATCACATTCGACGATGCCTTTGCTTAAACAAATCACACTTTAAACCATATGATTTGCATGAGGGTATTTTTGCAGATTTTTATTGGCAGCAAATGGAGTGAAAATGTCAACATATACACGTGTTCACTCCAAATCTGCATATTTCCGACTCTCATATTATGCCAAGACTGGATTTTATTGCTTAGTTGATGAAATACAAATCGGAATATTTTTTGTTCAACTACAATACCATAAACCGTATATACAATCTGTTTCTCCACTCATATGAAGCCGAATTCATCGAAGAGCTTCTTCAAAATCAAATAAAAAACTGGCCCAGTCCTTTATTTTCAGCTTACGTTAGATAGATGGTATTTTATCACCGAACAATCCTCGCTTTGGTGATTTTCTTCATCTTATCTATCAAGAAGAGCTCAAAACTAAGGATACATCAGTTACTTCCACATCAGCCTCGTTCCTTGACCTTCATCTTGAAATTGACAACAGAGGTTCACTACAAACAAGGCTATATGACAAACCAATGACTTCACTTTTCCATTTGTCAACTTCCCTTTTTTTGTAGCCACATTCCAAAATCACCGGTATATGAAGTTTACATCTCCCAACTAATTCGCTACTCAAAGGCCTATGGTCGATACAGTGACTACCTTGATAGATTGATTGATTGATTGATGTTTTACGCCAACTTCAGCAATATTTCAGCTATATTGTGGCGAGAACTGTTAGGTTTATTGAACAATTTTAATACATACATAAAATATTAATATAAAACCATATAGCTTTATACAAGTAAAACAGATGTGTAAAATGTTAAAAAACATAATAGTAAATTTTGGTTTAACAATAACAATATTAGAAATTAGAAACTTGTTTAAAATTGATCCATTTAAATCTTACTAAATAAATTGATTGCTTTTAAAAATTGAACGATTTTGTNGCCAGCGACGTTTGCAAATAGGTCTTTAAGACCTACCTTGATAGAGCTTGGTTGCTTTCAAAAAGGCTACTTAAGCAAGGGTATAACTTTAGGTCATCACATCAGAAGTTTTACGGTCGACATTACGATCTTGTGGACCGCTATGAGATATCTGTTCCCCAGATCTAGATGACCACAGATCTTTCTTTTTGCCACTAGAGTTTGTTTTTACCGCTGCCGGATTTGACTTTAATATTGGAATTGACATGTTCAACACGGCAGGTGTCTTATAAGAGGCAGGGTATGCTTACTCTACCGTTGCACCTGATTTCACCAGTTGTTTTTTATTGGGTCCGTGTTGTTCATTTCTGTATATATGTGTGTCTTCATTTTTTTGGAAGTGGCCGCGAAGCGATCATCTTCTTTCGGTATGAGATAACCTAATAGAGAGCACTGTGGCGGATTCATTTTATAATAGGGTGAAGCCATATAGAATACAGGTTGTGAATAGGACAGCGGACTAATTTTATGGCTTATTACAAATGAAATATATGTCCTCTTCCACTTACAGATATTACGGTATAGAATCTTTTTTCATCCTTTTCTCATATGCCATCTCTTTGTTTTTATGTAATAAATCAATAAAAAATGTCTTTACAATTGAAATAAAATAAAAAAATATCGTGTTGATGCATATTCCATCTGACATATCTTATGTTCCCCCGAATATCTTAGCTTGTCGCCAATTAGATTGATTGATTGAATATTGTTTAACGTCTACTGAGCAATATTACAGCTATATCAAGACGAGAACAAGTTTGTTAATAAATAATCACTTTGGGATTTGGAAAGGGTCAAGGGATAGGAAATTCTGACTGCTACTGGAATAGTAGTTAGGCTTTTAGCCGATCACCTACGGACCACTCAAAAAAGAGCTTACTACAAGGGTTCTTTAACGTGCAGGAAGCGTGGCATTTCTTCCAACACGTGGACCTGAGTTTACATCCTATCCGAAAGATGGTTTGTGTATTTATCAATCCCGCACAACCACGGAATGGGCACTATTTCTATATCCTGGGCTTCCCTCGGGTCATCCCCGTTTAGGAGGGGTCATACCCCGCAAGCCAGAGATGCTAAGTCTTATTTCTATACCCCGGTGTTCCCTCGGGGGGTCGCCAATCAGAAGCTTAATCACATCTGTTAAAAAACAAACTGACAAAGTGTTGATAGTACACCCTAGTAGTATTTATGTTTTGTCTGTATTTAAAACATCAACAACATTGATAATTTGAACTTTTTTGACAGACATTCATTCATTCATGAAATTTGATACTGTGTAAACAACATAAGATTGTCCACGTCATTTACCTGCATTATGTAATAGTTGAAGTTAAGACATTTTTTAAACAAAATATTGAATTGAAAATAGTTTTGCTCAAAATAAACAAATACCTTTTACTTCTCAGTCATATTTTTTTCTGTTTTTTTAAATTAATTATAAGTTTTGAAATATGAATTTAATATAGAGACAAAGAAACATTTTTTAATGAAATTAGTAAAGCCAGTTAAAATACTGGATTTTTGGGATGTGTTTATTTAGAATTGAACTTGGAAAATTACTGAAAAATACTGCAACTTGGAAGTGAGTTGATGACAGCTTCTCAAAAACAGTTTTGTTCGAAATGAAGAAATACCTTTTATTCTTCAATCTTTTTATAATTTTATATGAATTATCAGAAAAAGAATATTTGAAAAAAATTGGACTCCGAATGCATTTAGCAAAACTGGAACCTGGAAAGTCATTGACATTGAACAATACTAGACTTTGGAATGTGCTTTGCAAAAATGTTACTTGGAATTTGATTAGCAATATTTGAACTTGGAAAGATATTGAAAAATACTGGAACTTGGAATCTAATTATTGCAATTTGTGTAAATGTTTTAGCTTGACAGATATTTGGTACCATGTACATGTATTAATTTGAACATAGTAACTACATGATAAATTATGATGCATTGTACTTGGTATAGTCTATGACGATTTAAAAGTGTTTTCCTGCGTGTAGATTTTCACGAGGGTTCCGACAAATTTTCTCCCCTTTCTAGAGGGCTACAGTGTGTCTGCAACTGTATAGTATTTCATGCATTGCTAAAACAACCATCATTTTTTATGAAACAACCACTTTTGAATGAGACCACTTCCAGCAGTGCTATCAGCACTTTGATTTTTCTGTGCCGTGCTTATGTTATGCCTGTGTTTCTATGTTTTTCTGACGTTGCCATTGTCCTTAGATTGTTCACTTTAGACTGACGGTTATGTTCTAGCTTACTTCTGTTAATGAACTGGAACTTTATGATTCTAAAATGTGAAGATGTTATATGTTCAGATAAATACAGCACTTTTAAAACTTTTTGTAATAATTATTGAGATATTAATCCTTAGATACAAATCGCATATTTCAGGTATATGCAACACAGCAAGATCACAACAATTGAATCTGGTGCTTTTAGTAATTCAACCAAACTTTACAAGTTGTAAGTAATATAATTAATTGAAACAAGTAATTGAAAGTCTTTATTTTTTTTTTTTTTGTTTACATACTTGCATATCATTCGTGTTGTAACGTTGAGCGTTCAGCTAGTAGTGACTTGGTGATTTTTTCCAAACCACATCTCATACATTATGCAACTTAATTGCAAATGATATCTTTTGTATATCTTATAACTGAACTTTTGCTGTTTTAGGTATTATTTATCTAATTGATAAAACAGATCAAACTTTTTTGTTTAAACGTGACAACGCAGTGTACAGGTATTGGAGCTAACATATATCTGATATATCTGAACTTGGACAAATCCTTAGTGTATCATTTTTGGGTTTTTTTTTTTCAAAGCAATTGTATGAATCATCAGTAAGTGAAGAAAAACATGTTTTTTGTTGTTTTTTGTTTTGTTTTGTTTTTGTTTTTTTGTTGTTTTTTTTTTTGTTGTTTTGTTTGTTTGTTTGTTTGTTTTTTTTTT